>JARYGA010039338.1:17500-33440 GCA_030545235.1 Helianthus tuberosus | reverse complement strand
AAGATCACTGTTAGTAGGATTAGAAGAAACAGTAGAAGATGGTGGTTTTGTGAAAATGGGGATCTGTCTCTTCGCAGCATTCTCAGCATTCTTCTGAGATCCAAAAGGTGGTGGAGGCAAAGGTGGAACGCCTTGTGAAGAAGTGATTGTCGGCATGGAACTCGAAGTGCTCTTTGCTGATGAAGCCATCTGCTTGGAGATAATGAATCGAAATGATCACAAAGACAAAAATTTCTTAGGAATGAAGCACCAATTGCCCCACGGTGGGCGCCAAACTGTTTTGGTCAAAAATCAAGCTAGGATAATGCAATCAAATCTTTTGTTGTGAGGTGTGATGCTTGAATCAATGAACAATTGTATGAACAACTTGCAAATGAAATGAACAAGTGGCACAAGGATTTATACGAGGAAAAAGCCCTTGATCAAGAGTTGATCTCCGGCATAAAAAACCTCGGGTGATGGAAACTACTAATCACCAACTATAATTAAACAAATGATTGTTACAATTCGGGATGACAACAAGCTTGTTACAAGGATCACTAGTGTGCAAAAGTGTATGAAATCGCCAATGTATTGCCGAGAGCTTGCGAGAGTGTGTGTGTGTGTGTGTTAGCTAATTGTTTCTAATTCAAGCTTGTTATCCCCTTTAAAAATGGAAATAATCTAAATAACTAACTATCCGCAAATCGTGCTAGCCTCCCACTACTCCAATAACGGTTATTTCAGCTTACCACGTGCGGAATATTGAGGGCATATTCTCCAAGAATATCGGCAAGATCAAGTCCAATACGTATACTCCTGCAAAACAAGCTAAAACATAGTGAAGGCAACCGTTAGTGTAAGGATAACAATGAGGATCCTGGATCCTGATCCTGCAATGTCTTCTGTGGATCCTTAATTCAAACAGAATTGAGGATCCGTGATCCTGGCAGTATATGAGGATCCATGATCCTTAGATATAGAAAACCTATCTCTAACAGCCATCAAGCCTTATTTCTTCCTTTCACTGTAGTTTAACTTCCCATACCTTGCATGATATGATTGATATACATCCAGTATTGGAAGTTGGAACAAATAATTATCAAATTACAACATAACTATAAGTTTTTTCAATAGTGTGTGTTTAATGGTATATGCTTCTTTAAAATGATTACTGAATTAAAATAACTAAAAATTATAAAAAATAGTATGGTGTTGTAAGTTGCGAAAACGGTATGGTGTTACTATGAGGTGATAAAACAGACGCATTTATCACAACGTGCGGGCAATCCTGCTAGTGACATAATATGCATATCGATAAGATATATGTCTCTTACGTGAGTTGATGGAGACACACAACCATGAATTCATGTAATATGTTGATAGTCTCTTGGGCTAGTGACATTAGGTGTTTTATCCCCTATTAAAATGATGCGGGTTCGAGTCTCTTAATTAATGTGGGCATTATATGAAATTTAAAGAGTAAATTTTAGAGGGGTGTGTATTCGTGCTTAGAAAAATGATTTCAGATTATATAGGTAGGCCATAGGCCTAAGTATGTTTTATTTTATCGATAGTATCACATATTAGCAAAGTTAAGAAACTTTTATAACCTGAAAACGATATGTAAATGAACAAATGCCTCACTTTCACCATAAAAAAATGCTAAAAAAAAAGAAGGAAACGTTCCAGCTTGACGAGACCAGTGAACTAACCTCCCTTGGTTAACCACTGTTTCATCAACTACTTACGATCGGTACACTAGCCAGTAGTGTAGGGTCTACGGGTTTTTCCAGTTTTTAAAAGTTGTTGAAATTAATTAATATATATATTAAAAATGGTTTTAAAACTTGTTGAAATTAATTCAGATATATATTTAAAATGGCATAGATTAAAGCATTTTGATGTAGAACTTCTACTTAATAAGGGATGGTAGGCCATAGCCATTGTAGAACCCAATATCAATCCGGATCACAGTGGTTGGTTGTTTTAGTCCAAAACACCTATTGATTAAGTGTTTGAACTATGAAAAAGTTAAGAACAATCAAGAATGAAGATGAAGCTAATGGATTGATAAATACAACAAGTGTTGTATTGAATCCAAACAAGTATATGAATCAATAAAGCACCTTGGAATACTGATTTGAGCACACAAACAAAAGATTTTATGTAAACAACACTTCATTCACCAAAGAGCCAAAAGCTTGGCTAGGTTACAATGCTTGGGCTATTTATAGTGCCTGACTTGCCAGCAAATTTATAAATTTGCTGGAATCTTAACTACACCAAGTCAGGATTTCTAGTTTCATGAAATTACAAAATAAGCCCCTAGACTTTCTAAAGCTTAATAAACTTAACCAAAACAATCCAGAACCATCTAAAACAAGTACCAACGGTCTCAAATGACCTAACAATATTCCCCCTAGACCGTTGCGTACTTGATCGTTCTTCATTCTTGTTTAGCGTTTCAGACCCTAAGCGACTCAAGTACCGACGGTTTCAAAATGGTCTAACAATATTCCCCCTAGACCGTTGTGTACTTGAGCGTCTTCATTCTTTGACTCTGGTTTCAGGATTTGCTGTGTCTTTTCCCACGTTGTGCTGTGATGGAGTTTGCTTGTTATCAGCTTCACTTGCGCCCCCTATTGTGACATTGTATATGGATGACACCGGAGATTGAATCTCTCGAACTTCTGATTCTGATGAACGATTCGTGACTTTTGAAGCAGGTGATTGATGATAGCTTCTTTCTTCTCTCAACCTTCGTCACACTCATCTTGTTCTTCAATTTTTAAATAAGATCTCCATTATCTCAATCTTTCTTTCTTTCACCTTTCTCATAGCCCACGTGTATCCCTACGCAGGTAAAGTTGGCATCTTAAGATCAGCTTGTAGTGCCAAATCACCCCACCTTTTCTTTTGCTTGTCTCTGCTTTTTGCAACCTGTTGGGGATCTTCTTCAATATCTTGTTCTTCGTTTCCGTGTGAGAGACTTCAAAAAGAACATATGCAAAATATATCTTCAATCCTACACCATCCCATTTATCTTGATCTCGTTTCTAACAGTTCTTGTATTCTGAAACACACAAACGAGCTAAGTGAGATCTGGATTGCAAAATAAGAAGGTTAGATAATGCTATAATACTATATTTACAAAGGATAGAAGTAGTAATTAAAGAAAAAAGAATATTTACAAAGGCGCAGTCAAATATGCAGATAAGAACACTACATATTTTTGAAATTTAGATAATTACGCCGGCCAGATTTTGTTAATTGCGTCGGATTATATACGAGTCATAATTAAAACGTTCGAAAATTTCAAACTTTCTCGAAAAGCATGCCCATGTTATCTTAAAACTGCATAAACACTTAGAAAATATTTACAAAATGTCAAAACTTGGATAATTTTGGACTTCGAAATTCATTTTTCAAACCGGGAGGTTCCTTTTTCACTGATTTCCTTTTTCTTTTGACGCTCGTCAACTTACCTGCAGAAGATCACATTGCCAACACCTGTCAATTTATTATATATTATTATTATTAGTGAAACAAGGCACAAGAAAAACTGCCAGTATGTTTGTCCACTTAAATCCATGCATCCTTCTTTCAACATGCCTTCGGGGAGCGCTTTTATCATGTTTTTGGTAATATTGACAAGTCTTCAATGGCCCCCACACAAGCTATTGAGAATAGAATCATTACGCCCGTGAGTCCCACGTCAGGACATACCCCCGCGATCAAGGTATGCACAAAGATTCTTCATAACAGGTGAGTATATTGGATTCATTCAGTTCAACGATAGAGCGGAGATCAGGTCTGTACTTTCGTACAACAGAGATTCCAAGAACTATCGAGGGCGAGACAGATAGTTCGGTGAACAGGTCAGTACTTTCGTACAGCAGAGAGACCGAAACTAATCCATCAAAAGGTTTTGGCCACAATTGGCACTTATTATGAAAGGGTTTGGCCTTTTTTTAAGGCGCTTATTATAAAGAGATATCATAGGAGTTCTAGGTCAGCATGTATCTGGATGCAGCAGAAGACCAACTATGATACCCCCCGAATGAAAACCAATATAAAGACCCGAGATCTCAGACTTTGGCAATCTATCAACACAAGATTTAAGACCATTAAGCCATATGCCGCAACGTGTTACCCACAAGATGCGTAATGCCTGGGAGAAGCCAGAATCCTTGTGTAGATGTTATGTTTTGCTCCCTAACAGCAGTTTACTCGTCGGTGTTGCTGAATCTACCGACACGTCGTTGCTTGGCACCCCGATTTCTTTTTGTTTTCTGTTTTGCAAGAAATGACAAAGTGTTAGCAATTTTCTATCATTTCCTCTAGCAGGAGTCAAAACACAAGCATCTAATTTGATTTTCTGGAATATCCCCCCTAAAATCTTTATTTTCGAAAGTCCATTTGCCCGAAAATGAAATTTTAAGAATCAGAAAATCTTTTTGGTGGGCGACGCTTTACGACACTTGTTTTACTTTCAACAAACGTTGTTTTTTTTTTAACAAAAGATAGAGTATTTACGAAAGCTTTTGGATTACAAGATTCATTTCCATTCAAGGAAATTGACCATTTCCAACCAGGTTACCAGTTGGTTGAATCGAGTTTTATCGAAGGCCTTCGTGAAGATGTCAGCCCGCTGCTGTGTTGTATCCACTGGCACCACTTGAATCTATCCTTTCTCGTAGGCATCTCGAATTGCGTGAATGCGAATTTTGATATGCTTTGTTCTGGATGCGATTCTTCACAATTCCCAGACACGCTTCCTTATCGATGAATATAGGAGTCTTCATGATGTTGATTCCATAATCCAACAACTGATTTTGTATCCAGAGAACTTGTGAACAGCAACTGTAGGTCGCGGTGTATTCTGCTTGAGCGGTGGAGGTGGACACAGTTGTCTGTTTCTTGCTTTGCCATGAGATCAGACGATTTCCCAAGAATTGACATCCTCCTGAGACAGACCTGCGATCTACTTTACGACTTGTGATATACTCATGAGATTGTAGCACAACTCTGGAACATAGTTGACGTTTTCCAACGTGAGGGCTTCAGATACCACATCTTCTATTCCAACAATCTTCCCTCCCTTTTCATTTCCAGCGAATGACACGAAATCACCATCAATAAAATGAAAGTTCTTTAGAAGCTCCTTCAAGCCTGTCATGTGTCTTGAATATCCGTTGTCGACGTGCCAGATGTACTCCATGAGCATTCGAAGTCATTTTTGGAGTTTATTCTGAGATACAAGGATATACACAAATTAGATTGATTTGGGAACCCAGACTTGCTTCATTTTGAATCTATCATGATTTTGAATCACAAAGTTTTCTTTTTGTTTCCAAAAACAAGTTGAGTTAACTAAGTTTTTGACTGTTTTCTTAAGATTATCAAACTGCTCAGTGAAATTTTTGACGAAATTATTTTCAGGTTCAGAAAATTTCTTGCATTTGCTATGTTTCACTGTATGTCCTAAACGACCACAACGAAAACATCGTTTGCAATTAGCCCTTTCTCTTTTGGAGGTTAATGTGTTAGAGGATAAAGTATGTGATGAAAGTCTTGAGCTGCATGAGATGTTGTCTGATGATGATGAATCCTTGCAGCTTGAACTTTTGACTTTCTTCATTTTCTTGTCTATACGGATTTCATCTTCTGAACAGTCTTCATCATTGTCGGGGTCTGATGAAGTTTCTGATACTTGATCTTCACTTGAATTTTCTGAGCTTTGATCTTCATTTGTCTCGTCTGTAATTTCTTCACTTGAATCTTCTGATTCTTGATCTTTGTCAGAACTTGAAGTTTCTTCTTCCTTTTCTGAGGCAGAAATGTTTGAATCTTCTTCGCTGCTTTCTTCAGTGACTTCCTTTTCTGAATCTGTTTTACCTGTTCGAGATGGAATAAATTCTGGAATTTCCTCAGTGAGGAATTTTCCAAAACTATTCTGTTTCAATTCTGGCACAAATATAGGAGGTTCACACACGTTTTTAAATAACAGAATGCAGAATTTAAATCATGACATTTAGACATCACATGTTCACGATCATAGCTCTTAAATGTAGGCACATGGCCCTTACAGTCATCCAAAGACTTAAATTTAGGCACATAGCCATTATTACATTCATCCCGAAAATTGTTTTTCTTATCACAGTTCCAAGCGAAATAGTTAACAGTGGAATAACTGTCGCCCGAATAACCTATTCCTATTTTTGAACCGTCGCAGTCTCCATCCTCATCACACACATCTTCTTTACACACAATTGGATCTGCATCACTTTTAGAAATTTTAGCGGTTGTTTCGTTTTCACAAGAGTCGTTTTGTTCTACAGAGGACTTTTCATCAATGAGATCGTTTTCGGGATGAGGAGTTGGTATAGACACATAGTTTTTGCTATATGGTGGAAAGAAGAGTTTTCTTTCATTTCCTTGCCTATCCTTATACCCGATCCCGTCTTTCACATACGTTGGTCGTTGGCAGTTTTTGATGTCAGTAAAGGCCTTTTGACTGACATTCCATTTGTCTATGACAATTTGCAACTTATTCTTTTCGTTCAAAGCTTTTTCTAGTCTATCTGTGAGATCGTTAATGATAAAATCTTTTCTAAACACAAATTCTTTTAGAGTTTGCATTTCAGCTAAAGTTGAATTCAACTTTCTCTGATATGCGGCCTCGTTCTGTTTAAGCTCTTTGTTAAATTTTAAAGCTTTGTCTTTTTGTCTCTCAAATTCTAGATTTAGAGACTTATAATGTGCCACGACATCAACGCATGCGGGTGTGCATAACTTTACTTTAAAGCTATGTGGAATGCTATTTACCAAATCTTTGTCTTTTTCTTTCGAAGATTCTGTTTTCATTGTTGCGGCTGACATTTTTTCTTTGTCTTTCTTCTGATCAGATGACTCCTTAGGAACATGCTCCTTAGCTTCTTCAGAATTCTTTTCCTTCTCAGGCTCCGAGGAGGTGAGAATGCTTTTCAGACCCTTGTCAGCAATGTTGTCACCTTTTGGAATTCCAGCTGTCTGTTTCTCATACTGCTTTGATGAGGATTCGCTTGAGATCTTTGCCATAAGAGCTTTGTTGTCTTGCTCCTTGGCTTTAACATTCTCTTCAGCTTGAGTGTCACTGAGCACAACTGTCTTTTCACTGGACCGTGGAGCCTTTGATGCGCTTGCGGAAGCGTTGAAGTAAGTCGTGTCTGAAGCTTGTTGACTGACACCTTCAGATGCAAGAAGTGCCACGTTCTTCAATCCTGCAGAAGTCTGAGCAGGCTTTGGGGTGTAACCAGTCGTATTCATTTCTCGTTTGTTAACATCCATTTCAAAATCCTTCAAAGTGTTGATCAAATCGGTTAGAGTGACAGGATTTGGATTGTTGAGGAAATCCCTTTTGATCATCATGCACTTCAGGCTCCATTCCTTTGTAAGTGAGTCTAAAAGCTTCTTTATGGCAGCACGGTTAGTGATATGATTTCCTGCCTTCTTCATCTTGGTCATCATATTTCGAAAGCGACTGATATGATCGGAAAGGCTTTCTCCACGAATTCCACAAAACAGGTCGTATTGCTTCTGCACCATGATTCTTTTGCTCTCAATCAGCTCTTCGTTTCCCTCGTAATATTCGATCAAAGCGAGCCAGAGTTCATTTGCAGTTCTGTATTTCTCAAACATGTTACAGTCATCAGTTGACAGAGCCATGGTTAAGGCGGCATGAGCATGGAGGTCGCGTTGTATTAGGGCCTTGTCTTCATCACTGAAGGTTGTAGAGTCATTGTTAGTGACTATCGCATCTCCTCGAACCATCGTTGGAATGTGGGGTCCAGCGGTGACTGAGAGCCACAGATTGTAGTCCGTGTATTCGAAGAACAATTGGATACGAGTCTTCCAAGTACCGAAATCTTCTTCTCCTTTCAACTTTGGTGGTCTAGTGGTGGTTCCGGTCTCAAGTTCTGCTTGAGCAATGCAAGTTAATTGATTTTGAAACATTTTTTTTATATTAATAAAAAAATATTTGTATCTGCTCAAAACCCGGGTTAAATTGCTTTGAAAATAACCCCGTATCAATCTGAAAAGTATCTACTCGAAAAGGCCCAAAAATAGCTTGAAACTCCTGGCCCAAAACTGATCAAAATTTTAGGCCCACAAATAAAAATTTTAAAAAACCCGGCCCTTTTTTTTAAATAATAATAATAATAAAATGAAACCCTAAATATATTGACTAGCAAAAGTTTTCAAAATTTAAAACCTGGTCCGGACGTGAGAGGTTTTATGAAATGGAGTTTTGAGTTTTGTTGAATACACAACCACCAAAACCTAAACCCTAAAGATCAGAACCTTCAGTCGTCGCCTCCTATTCTCTTCTTTCTCTCTTTCAAACCCAAAGACAGATCTCTCTCTCTCTAAATGCAGACAACAACAAAAATAACTCAAACCCTAAATCAAAACACAATCAGCCGCAACTCACACACATATGCTTCAGTCTTTTCTTACTCACTTTCTCCTCTCTATTACGCAGACACAAAAGAAAAACACCCCAATCCCCCAAATTCAAACCCCTACTACTCCTGATGTGAGGCGTTTAAATGGAACAACGACCAACAACAATCAATAGTCGTATTTCAGATCTACTACGGTTGTTTCGTGCGGCGGTGAAGGAAAAGGGTGGGTATGTGGTCGGAGTTGTGGGTGTTTGAAGGTGGTAGACGAAGGTGGGAGGTTGTGGCGGTGAGGAAAGGGGAGCGGAGGTTGGTGTGGAAGATGTTTTAGCTCCGGTGACGGTGGTTTGTGGGTGGTGATAACGGTGTAACAGCGGGGGTGAACGACGGCGGACGGATGTAGTGGTGGGTTGAACGGCAGTGGCTGACCGGTGAACGGAGATGGATAGTGTGGTGAGGAGACGACGGATGTTTGCCGGTGGGTTAGGGTGTACGGTGGAGCTCGGAGATGATGTTTGCGGTGGTCGTGGTTTATTCAGGTTGCGGTGAGAGGGTCAGGTGTTCTAAGTCAGCGTCAAGTTCGAGAAAGAAGTTATAAACTCGTGAGTCGTGTATGTAGCTGCAAGCACAAAATTTGGTTGTTGAACTTGGTGGTTTTGTTAACTTGATGGCAAGAGCCCCAAATTGCTAATAGTGGATGCACTTTTCCTCTTTCTGTGATGATATGTAAAATATATAAAATCTAATTGATGACTTTTGGTTGAAAAATGACTCAATGATGGTTTAACAGGGGTGTTTGAACGGAGTTGAGTATACGGTAGATGGTTTTTTTTTTTAATAAAATTTCCTTTTTCTACTCCTTTCTTTGGCACATTAAATTCGCCGGCTGTTATAAAACCACCGGAATAACGACCCCGGAAAACGTGACTTACCGGCGTATTTAATACGCCGGAGAACTTGAACTCGCGTTCAAGATTTAATTTCGCGGGAAAAGTTCGCCGGAAAAGTTAATTTCGCCGGAAAACCCAAATTCGTCGGAACTTTCAATAAAATCGCTGTATTCAAAATAAAATCGTTGTATTCAAAATTATCTTCGCCAACCAGAGGGTTTAACACGAACTAAAACCCTCTAATCACCCAAAAACGACTCAAAAACCATGTTTCTATGCATCAAAATGACCAAAATGACTCCCTAATCACAGAATAACAACAACCTATCGATTAAACACACCAAATCAATCCATTTTAAGATCAAAAATTTGAAAAACCTTGAAACTTTGAAAAACCTTCAAACTTTGTAAAATCTTAACAAAAACTCAACAACCAAGAGCACTAAGGCTCTGATACCAAATTCTAGAACCCAATATCAATCCGGATCACAGTGGTTGGTTGTTTTAGTCCAAAACACCTATTGATTAAGTGTTTGAACTATGAAAAAGTTAAGAACAATCAAGAATGAAGATGAAGCTAATGGATTGATGAATACAACAAGTGTTGTATTGAATCCAAACAAGTATATGAATCAATAAAGCACCTTGGAATACTGATTTGAGCACACAAACAAAAGATTTAATGTAAACAACACTTCATTCACCAAAGAGCCAAAAGCTTGGCTAGGTTACAATGCTTGGGCTATTTATAGTGCCTGACTTGCCAGCAAATTTAAATTTATAAATTTGCTGGAATCTTAACTACACCAAGTCAGGATTTCTAGTTTCATGAAATTACAAAATAAGCCCCTAGACTTTCTAAAGCTTAATAAACTTAACCAAAACAATCCAGAACCATCTAAAACAAGTACCAACGGTCTCAAATGACCTAACAATATTCCCCCTAGACCGTTGCATACTTGAGCGTTCTTCATTCTTGTTTAGCGTTTCAGACCCTAAGCGACTCAAGTACCGACGTTCTCAAAATGGTCTAACAGCCATCAAGCCTTGTTTCTTACTTTCACTGTAGTTTAACTTCCCATATACCTTGCATGATATGATTGATATACATCCAGTATTGGAAGTTGGAACAAATAATTATCAAATTACAACATAACTATAGGTTTTTTCAATAGTGTGTGTTTAATGGTATATGCTTCTTTAAAATGATCACTGAATTCAAATAACTAACAATTATATAAAATAACATGGTGTTGTAAGTTGCGAAAACAGTATGGTGTTACTATGGGGTGATAAAACAGACGCATTTATCGCAACATGCGAGCATTCCTGCTAGTGACATAATATGCATATCAATAAGATATATGTATCTTGCGTGAGTTGATGGAGATACACAACCATGAATTCATGTAATATGTTGATAGTCTCTTGGGCTAGTGACATTAGACGTTTTATCCCCCATCAAAACGGTGCATGTTCGAGTGTCTTAATTATGTGGGCATTATTTTTCATAGCTTCATTAATATTCGTAATTCGAAAAACTGTATTAATATTCGCACTTTGCCGAGCCGATTCGTAGAAGACCTGTTTTTGATGGTGTCGGTTTGCCTCATATCGATGACGCTGAGGTCTCATTGCTTACGGATAGGTTCTCAGAAGAAGAGGTTTGGAGGGCGATTCAGGGATATAACGGAAGCAAAGCTCCTGGTCCTGACGGCTTCACCCTTCGCTTCTTCAAGCGATTCTGGGACGTCTTAAAACCGGTTATCATGAGAGCTATGGGAGAATTTTATGAATCTGGGAATATAAGTTGTGGGTGTAATGCTTCTTTTATCGCCTTAATTCCAAAATCTCCGGATGGGCAAAATTTAAACGATTTCAGGCCTATTTCGCTCGTGGGCTCCTTTTATAAAATAATTGCTAAAATCCTAGCCATTAGATTAAAAAGTTGTATGAGCCATTTGATCTCGCCGGTGCAGTCTGCTTTTGTGGGTGACAGGAACATTCTGGATAGTGCTCTAATTGTTAGCGAGGTGGTGGCGTGGGCTAAGAGAAATAAACGTCAAGTTATGATTTCTAAAGTCGATTTCCAAAAAGCCTACGACTCTATCAACTGGAAGTGTCTGTTTATGATTATGAAATATATGAATTTCCCATCAAAATGGATAGACTGGATTAGCGGTTGCCTTAGATCGGGTCGGGGCTCGGTTTTGGTGAATGGAGCGCCTACAGGTGAATTTGCTTTCAAAAGGGGGCTTAAGCAAGGTGACCCGTTGTCCCCATATCTCTTTATCATTGTGATGGAAGTTGTTACTCTTTTCATGAAAAAGGCAGTCAACATCGGTCTTTTCCAGGGGGTAAAATTGCCACATGATGGCCCTTTGATTACGCACCTATGCTACGCGGATGATGTTATCTTCGTCGGTGAATGGTCGGAGCATAATATTGTTAGTCTGAATCGCTTTCTTAGATGCCTTTATCTAGTCACGGGTCTTAAAGTCAATTACAACAAATGTAGCCTGTTTGGTGTTAGTGTCAGTTACGAGGAGGTGACCGATAAGGCTAAAATTTTAAAGTGCACTGCTGGGAAATTTCCTTTCAATTACCTCGGTTTACCTTTAGGCGCCAACATGAAACTGTTCAAGAATTGGAAAGTGGTGATAGAAAAAATCCAGCGCAAGTTATCGGCTTGGAAGGCTAACACGCTGTCTTTTGCTGGGCGGGTGACGTTGGTAAAAGCTGTTTTGGGTAGTATGCCATCTTATTACCTCTCATTGTTTTTGGCTCCTAAATCGGTTTTAAAGAAGATTGAAGGCATTAGAAGGGATTTTGTTTGGGGTAGAAAAGGTAACGTCAATAAGATGAGATGTGTTAAATGGGATGTGATGACAAAATCCAAAATCAAAAGGCGGGCTAGGGATTGGTAAGTTGTCGGACTTCAATCTTGCGATGATGTCGAAAAGGTGGTGGAGATATAAAGATAATCCCACTCAGCTTTGGGCTGCGGTAATTTATGCAATTCATAAAAATAAAGTCGACACGAAATTGATTCCGGTAAAAAAATCAATTCCAGGCGTTTGGAAGGACATCGGGGTTGTGGATGGAAGTTTGTTAAAGCTTGGTATTAATATAGACGAGAAATTGTCTGTCAATATTGGTAACGGGTCGAAGGTTCGATTCTGGAAGGACCGATGGCTTCTTGAAGACAGGCTGATGAGGTCTTTTCCTGATCTGTACAAACTCGCGAAAGATAAAGACGGTATGGTGAGGAGCTATTCAGGGAAGGTGGGGTTGGAATTCGTTTGGAAGTGGGACTGGATTAGAAGACCTAACACGGTGGAGGAATGGGACCAGTTTCACCGCCTCTCGGGTCTTCTCCAATCGGTCATCATCAACGAGAATAAAATGGATATTTGGGGGTGGGATAAAAAAGACGGAGACAGCTTCTCAATCAAAAGTGTGCGGGCTGATATTGCGGTCGACAATGAAACGATCAGTGAGGTTATGTTTAGATGGAACTCTTGAGCTCCGTTAAAGAGTAATTATTTGATGTGGAGGGTGTTAAAAGGGAAAGTGGCGGATAAAATCAATTTAGATAAAAAAAGGCATTAGTTTACAGAACCTTTTGTGTGATAGATGCGGGTACGGGACTGAGGATACTAATCACGTTTTTGTTAATTGCTTATGGGCCCGAAGCGTTTGGTGGCAGATCGTGGTTTGGATGCGGATACCTCCTCCGATTAATTTGGGAAGTTTAAAGGAAGTTGTGAATGATTTAACTGGAAACATTGGGTCGGCAAGATGGAGGAGAGTTGTGTACACGGTCATTATGGCCACGGTTTGGCGGATCTGGAATGCTAGGAATCTCAAAGTTTTCGAGGGGCATTTTGTTTCAACCCGGAGAACGGTCGACCTTATAAAAGAAGACGTCTATCTTTGGATTGCTAACCGCACAAAGCTTCCGAGTTTGGACTGGGATAAGTGGGCGGATTTTAACGTTTCAGATATTTTGTAATCGTTTTTTTTTTCTGTTTTTCCTTGTCTCGTTTGTTTCGTTTTGTCTTTGTGTTTTTCAGCCACTTGCTGGCTCTATTTATATATATATAAATAGTGAGTTGCGGTTCAAAAAAAAATTTAGATGGGTGTGTATTAGTAGTTAGAAAAATGAATTTATATAGGTAGGCTATATAGACCTAAGTATGTTTTATTTTATCGATCTTATAACAGATTAGCAAAGTTAATAAATTTTTATAACCTGAAAATAGCAAGTAAATAATAGAAAAACGATATATAAATGAACAAATGCCTCACTTTCACCATCAAAATGCTAAAAAAAAAAAAGAAGAAGGAAACGTTCCAGCTTGAAATGCACCAGCAAAAAGCTCAGGTTTTACGGAAAAAACTGATTACGTCATTTGTTGATGATTGACACCTGTTTAAACGGATTAACCCAAGGTTTCTTGATTCGGGTAACTTTCCGTGAATCCAATAAACAGTAACCCTAAGCTTATTATCTTTTCCCTTAAATGAGAATCTTATTGTGAAGCACTTTCACGTGGGCTTTTGTTAATTACAAAGTTTTCTAAGCTTTTTATATGTACTAATAGTCAAGACTTAGAGTTCCAAAAACAAATCCCGTTTGCAAATTTGTATATTATGTTAATAATATAATGGAAATGGAGTCAGGAGTGTCTCTAATTGGTGGAGATAGGGCTGTAAACGAACTGAACGTTCAGCGAACAGTTCGTGAACCGTTCGGCGGGAAGTTCGTTTATGTTCGTTCGTTTAATAAACGAACGAACATGAACAAAAAATTTCGTTCGGTTAGTTAAATAAACGAACATGAACAGAGGTCTCGTTCGTTCGAATGTGTTCGTGAACGTTCGGTAAGGTGTTCGTGAACGTGTTCATGAACATTCGTTGATTTGCGTTCGTTTATGTTCGTATGTATGTGTTTTAATTGAAGATTATTGTACTTACATATATTTTATGTGTGCTTTTTATATTATTAAACTTTTATTTATTTTATTACCCTAACAATTAAACTAGGAAACCCTCTTTCACCTTGTTTATGCACTATTTCCCTTTCATTTCTCATTATTTACATCGGCGAATACGATCGACCCCTATTCCACAATAAGGGATTCAAGTTCGAGTGCTACCCTCTGGGCCATCTATCTTTATCCTTCCCCGCGTTCGTCAAATTTATTTGTGTTCGTTTGTGTTTGTGAACCGTTCGCGAACACGCTCATTTCCTTAATGAACGAACACGAACATAAAACATCGTTCGGTAAGTGTTCATGAACCCTTCGTGAACACATTTATTTCCTTAACGAACGAACACGAACAAGGCTTTGTTCGTGTTCGTTCGGTTCGTTTACAGCCCTAGGTGGAGATCGATGTAGGCGTGCCAAGACTAAACTTGATTGGGGTATGGTAATTTTCGCAATAAGCTATCATAATTAGCGGATTAGGATCAAATACAAAGGATCCTAATTGTAAGAATAGTACAAAGGCTTCTAAAAAAACCCACTAAAAAAAACTTAAACATCCATCACCACCCAAAAACCTAAACCCCCACCCCCTCCCCCATCACACACCCTAACAAAAAAAAAAAAAAAATTGCCGAGGGGGTGGGGGTTTAGGTTTTTGGGTGGGGTGGGGTGGGGGTGGGTGGGTGTTTAGCTTTTGGGTGGTGATGCAGTGGATTTAATTTTAGGTTATTGGACACTTGTCACTCTATAAATCATTCTTACACTTCTTACAATTAGGAGTCTTTGTAGAATAACTTGACCCCATAATTAGCATTATTTTTGCGTTAATATAAATATAGGTTGCCACCTTTTGTAAATATCATTTCAAGATATTTTTTTGTTGTTATGCAAATCGGTTCTATAATGATTACGAACGTTTACAGTGTTTGTAACTATATATATTTGTTAAAGAACAAGATTTAACGAGTAACGCAAAGTATAAAATAATTATGCGCAAAGTATGAAATACTTATGCTTACCAACAAAACGATTATAATTGGCTGATAAAAGCCATTCAATTGTTAAACGTGAAATACATGTTATTATTAAAAATATAACCCGGATATGCATTCTATATATAATAGAACACACGGTTGCCAAACAAAACTAACAGACCCATGTTCAAATGTTCGCTAATCTATATAATAGAACACATGATGTCTAAGTAAATAATCGGGCACTATATTGTATTCTTTTATAGAAGCTGGTTGCTATGAAACAACCAAGACAATGAACTTAATTAAAAATAGCTACTAAAAGTCGTGTTTTTAATAAATAATCAGGTTTTATTTTAAGAATATGATCAAAGAATTGTCTATTTCCTAAAGCGATTCGAGATGGTCAATCTCCTGATAGATACCCGTAGAGTGGGTTAGGCTCCAAGAACAAAGATGAAAAGACTAATTTTGCAAAAATTTTCTCTATTTTTCACTAATTGAACTCTGCTTAAATACAAGAAAAGTTAACAGAACTAGATTACGGAAAAACCTGCACAGAACATGAACATATTGCAAACAATAACAAGAACATGGAACTAAAAAAAGGAAACATGGATGTGTTGCAAGTGAAAGTGGATTTGATAGAGGATGTG
>JARYGA010039338.1:0-12500 GCA_030545235.1 Helianthus tuberosus | reverse complement strand
ACCATTCTAGACGTGGCAAGTACATATCTTCCCATTGTTCTGTATGGGGTGTTCGGTGGGTCAACCATAGCCCGTGTGCTGGTGGCATTGGAAAATCCCCTTCCAGCTTAACATGTATGAAGTGGTTCTCGTTAACATGTGTAAGCGTTATGAACAATGGTTGTTGATTAGCCGGAGGTCTTAGTATCGGGAAGAAAGTGGAACTCGCACCCATGGTTGTCGTTAACAGGTGCACCCCGATACCATACCTTTGTGCAATAAGAAGTCCTGCAAAGGGGAAGTCCATCCAGTGATCCCCCCCACAACCGGACACTGAATCCCAAATTAGGCCCTGGCGATGCGTGTAAAAATAACCTTTATCCCATGCTTCAAATATTGGGAACCAGATCGATTCGTTCTGATCCATTTCTTGGACAAGGTCCCTTCGAATTCGCCCCCATGAACTCTGATCCATACCTAAGCCCACAGCCACAGACCGAAACCCACAATGACCGTCCGGCATCACATCTCGTATGCACGAGACATACGGATGGAACACTAGCGGAATGTCATACTTAAACTGTTCGATGATTCCCACGTACTCGTCCCCAATGATTAAAGGAAAACCGGTTGCATCTCGTGTCTCTTTCTTCTTAGAACTCTTTGAACGGCTTAGGCTCGCTTTGGGTTTTTGGGACCTTATAACCGACTGTTGAGAGGCCTGTGACGGAATGTACGAGCTGTGGCGAGGTTTATCGTACTTACTTTGTCGGGAACCTTCAAAGCACGTGTTTGCATCACCGAATGACCTTCTCCTCAATTCTTCATCTATACGAGAGGCCTCGTCTAACCTTTGTTGTACCTGCTTTGTTGTTGGTCGGCCACGAGTATTTTGTTGGACAACCGGTGGTTTCTTGGTAGATTTCTTTGGAGTCAACACCGCTTTAATCTTTGACATCAGGCTTTTTTGCTGAGCTGGGGGTGCGACTCTAATTGTTGTCTAACAATATTTAGCTCTTCGACCACGTCCACGTCATCGTCTATCAATTTACAACTTTGGAAGTTAAGTTTCCGCCAGAAGACGTCTATGTCTTCGAGTTGAATCGGACGCTCTGCACGGTTAAAAACAACATTGTTTAAGTCACATGATTAACGGAAATATATCACACAAGTGTTGTACGTTTAACAATTATTACCTTCAAGCATGTACTTTTCTATCCTACAAGCACAGGGCAACCCACAGCTGTGCCACATTTGGCAACCACATGATGAATGATAGCGCTCCAAGACATCTAGCTTCCTAATTGCCTCTCCCCTCAACAAGTCAAGGGCTGTATGGGATACTTTTCCAAGTAGGTGTTGAAACAACAGGTGTTTGTGGTGGGTCATTCTTTTTTCGATGCTATCTCGAAAAGTCTTCCTTATTTCACCGAACTGTGTCTCAACTATATCATGGACACAACCAACTACACGGTCCAACGAGCTCCTATCTAGGACGTATCTCTTTAAGTTGGCGTGTTGGCTCTCAACTCTGTTTGTGGTACGATTACCAAAGTTGCGCCTCTTATCAGTCCACGCAAAGACGAACATCTCCTTATAGTCTTTTAGCCAGTTATTGTACACGTATTTGAAGACTCCTAAAAAGTAAAAATAATTTAATAAAATTTGCATAGGTGAATCGTATGTTATTATAAAAACTTACTAGAACGTTTGCACTCCACAAGTCGTTTTCGCATGTTGCGCAAGTGGTAGTCATAGATGGCTATGGATGGAGACTCAGTTAATGTCCCCCAGAATGACAAAAATTTCTTCCAGTCTTCGTCTGTGAAGGCACCCTTGCAGTGCTTCATAACATTTTGTTGTATGTGCCACCTGCAAAGAAGCCTGGAGGCGTCTGGAAATGCTTTAGCACACGTGCCCATAAGGGCTAGGTCTCTATCCGTTAAAATCACACGTGGCTCCATACATTCATCCAACATTGACTTGACCCTCTCAAGCACCCACACAAAGTTATCACCCCGTTCTTTACTAACAACGGCATGCGCGATAATAAACGATTTGTTGGTAGGCGTCATACCAACAATCTGGATAAAGGGCATATTGTATATGTTTGTCTTGTACGTCGCATCGATCATCATGACGTGGGGGAATGCACGCCACATGCATCTCGAGTCCTGATGAAGAAAGAAGATCTCTGTTACGATCTCTATTCCGGGTTCCTCCCGTGTCTCGTAAATAAAGTCGTTGTTTATCAGTATGTTTTCTAGTGACTGCATGGGAGTCAATCCTTGTCTTTGTTCGGCTCTAATATTCGCCACAACGTTTTGAACGTCTTTCTGAACATGAAACCTGTCGGGGTCCTGCTTCCTTATCGTTTGAAATATTTTGCGCGACTCCATGTTTTGAGCTGTTAGCTGCTCGATCAGTTTCATTTCGCTTGGAGTAAACCTTCGCACAAACGCGTGGGCAGACAGGTCCTCACAAAGTTCGTGGTTATGTTCAATTTTTCCGTCTTTAATCTCCCAGGTTTCATACGGGTGGTTTCGCACAGCCAGCAAGTAAAACGGGCAACCGGTTTTTTTGCTTCCGGCTTTTCTAAGTGTTGCTGTAGTCTGGTGCTCACCACCACGATCACATTCAAGCCATACCCTCGCGGTTCTTCCCCCTTTTTTCTTTGATCGACGGGTGACAATAACGAAACCATCCGCGTTTGCTATTTCTTGTATCCGATTCTTTAGTTCATCTAAAGAGTTGAAAACCTGTAACATCGACAATAATAATAAATAATTTTAATAAATAAATAAATAATAATAATAATAATAAATAATAATAATAATACTAATAAATAAATAAATAATAAATAATAATAATAATAATACAAAAAATAGTAATTATTACCTGCTTTTTTAAGTGCGGACTGTCCTGGATGGGAGGTGTCTCACCACCATATCTACCATATCCACCATAACCACCATATCCACCATATCCTCCGTATCCACTGTATCCACCGTCTCCTCCGTATCCACCGTCTCCTCCGTATCCACCGTCTCCTCCGTATTCACACCTGTATCTATAATCCGGATACCCTTGCTGCGTCGGATAACTTGGTTGACAAGCATGGTATGAGTCATCTACATGGGTTGTTTCATCAACAGGGGGATGCTTGTTCAAATCTAGAAACGGTCTGTTTTGTTCTCCTTGTATACTAGACACAACCTCCTCTTGCTCATTAGAATCGGGAACGACAAACTGCTCCAAAATAAACAACCGTATCATCATTAGTAAATAACAAACTAAAACAACAACTAATTAAAACATTTAAGCTAATAACTGTTACCGGATCGCTTTCGGGCACCCAGTTGTCGCTAGAATATTGCCCGAAGACATAGTTGTCGTCCCAGTATGATGACATTTCAACACTTCGGGATGATAAGAACACAACTGCAAACAACAATTCTTTCGAAGAAATACAAGAAGAAGAAGAAGAAGCAGCAGCAGAAGGGTGTAAAATGTTTGAATGATCGGGTGGACAAAGAAAGCAGTGTATGTTGCACTTTATTGGAGTCATAGACGCCTCGTACAGACCTAGACTCCCCGTATAGCTTTAAGTCACTTGTCAAACGTATAGTCAAATCAGTCAATAAAGACGCCTCGTATAGGCCTATACGAGGCGTCTTACTGCCTCGTATCTCTTCCTCGTACAGACCTAGACTCCCCGTATCATATGACTGATGTGACTGATTGTGCTTGGTGCAGAGCTGGTCGGAAAAGCAACCCTATACGCCTCGTATAGCTCTATACGAGGCGTCTTGAAGGGTGTGGAAATAGGCAATAAGGTGTGTAAATATGTAGACCCTTTTAAAATTTTTAACTAGGTATACACATGCAATCGCAAACTATATATATGTCTGTTAAATACCATTACATTTTCTTTGTTCAAACTTGAAATAAAATTATTGAACCTAGCTAGTCATTTTTTAAGTTGCAAAAAGAAAAAAACACATGGAATTCATTTTTTGTCCTTGCTGATTAAGAATCTTATTCATTGTTTATGTTAATTCAGGATGAAATCAGTGATTCAACGCTACAATAGGTCCAAAGAAGAAAACAATCAACTGGTTATTTCTGCTTCAGATGTCAAGGTATGTGTAATATTTCCTTATGTTTAATAGAACAATAAAAACTCCCTGACGTATTATGTATTGTTAATCAACTATATATTGGATACAGTTAGGATAGTTGCAACAAAAACTTAATAAAAATACAATGAGAATAACTACAGTCTACAACGAAAACCTAACCAAATCACATTTCCTAATTGTGATAGAGATCATTACAATAAACCTTTACTAAGGTATTATGTATTGTTATCTATTATGTTTCATTTCCATATGGAACTGGATATGTGAATCATCAGATGGAAAGGGATGTACAAAGATGAATGTTTATAAAACCCTAATCTTGGTAAGACAACTCTAGTAGAGACAAACACCAAACATGCATAAACATCACAATATACTCATGAATTTTCTTCTGATGCAAGAAAAACGAACTATTTTTCAATGGAATTATATGATCTTCAAGTTATGAGCATATACGATCTCTGATCTTCGCAACACCATGTAACTTTTATAAAACATTCTAGGCTTTATTAAACTAATTAATAAAGACCTTATACAATATATTATTTAGAGAAGACCAATTATAAACTCAATGAGGAGTGAATTATGGAGAGTAAGAATCTAATAGTTTCTTTCAGAGGCGTCTCTGAGAATTCATGTACCCTGTTCGATCTTGAAAAAATGTGCCATTTCGTAATGTTTTAATATTATTATTATTATTTAATTTTAAAATCAAATGGGTATTGGGCCTACTAAAGCTAATGTCAATGGGCTAACTTCCAAACCATAAAAATTGTTTTGTAAATTGGTCTATCTTGGAGTTGGTATATGTATACTATTTAAAAAAACTAACACATATATCGGATTTTTTTTATAAAAAACACGTGCCCCTTGAAATCACGGGCCCTATGCGGTGGTCCTCCCCGCACACCCTCATCACCGCCCATGGTTTCTTTGGCTATTGTATGATCATCAAATATTTCCTAATAATAAAATGTCACATTTACAAACATGTATGTTGAATCAATTATTTGATCACAACATACCCTCTAATATGCATCTCATATCAGATAAGGAAACGAACTACTTCCTGATCTCCGCACTTGCCAAAGTATATATGTACATAAGCTTGTAAACGACACATGTGAATTTGTGGAGATTCTTGAGACCGAACATTTCTCATTAAGACATATAGTTCCATTGGATGGTAGTTCGTTTGTCTTGTTTCGGCAGCATTCATTGAGTATATCCAGAAACTCTGATAAAAAAAATAATAACTTTATAATCTCAATATTCTCATTATGAACTACATAAAATTTAAACTAAATAAATCATGTATTACCAAAAGTATGTTACAATAACTTTAAAATTAATTAATTAATTAAGGAGTTCACTATTTGTTTTTCATATATTGAGTGAGCATTTAATTATTGTAAGTGTGCTCATCTTGTTTTGCATATACGATTGATCGACCGGTGATTTAACACACGATTGCTAGCTTTGGCAAATGGAGGTAGCAAAACTGAAGCAACAGTTGAAGAACTTGCATGAAGCTCATCGGTTAGTCACATCTAACTAATTATTACTTCCTAATACATAATCTAGAGTTAATTAAATCAAAGAATCCCACATTAAAACAAAGGACTTAATGTTATGTTGGGATATTTGCTTTTTTATGCTTGATTGGCTGTTGAAATATCTATTAGGCAACTGATGGGGGAAGAACTCTGTGGTATGCGAGTTGAAGACCTGCAAACACTAGAGAACAAGTTAACAATAAGCCTACATTAAGGTATCCGAATGAAAAAGGTAATGAAGAAACCGCGGTTATTCGGCAAGACAATGTACAACTTTTGAAATTCAAGACATTTATATAGTCTCAAATAAATTTAAGCACTTTAAGCAATGTTTGTTTAGTCATTTTCACGTGTTTTCTCATATTTGTTTTTCGTAGTCCTAAAAATATTATCATTATTGTTGTTTGCAGGAATAGATTTTAAACAATGAGATACAAGAGCTCATCAGAATGGTATTTGTTCTTGTTTTCCTATTCCTTAACATTTTCATTTTAGGTTCTTCCTACCACAACAAAATTCTTTTTGTTTTTTGACACATAATTCGAATTGCATTGCTATGTGCTGCTTAAAGTTGCACATTTTGATAGCAACTCATTAACTTATTATTTATCGTTCTTCTTGGTCATTCGATTTTTTTATGAAAATCTATATTTAGCTTTCATAAAACAAAAATAAGGAATTTATAGACTAATATCCAGATCACTAAATTAAATAGGTGCACACATAATTCCCTCTAGTAGAGGTCTTGAATTCATCTCTTGCTTACATTGGTTTACTATCATAATCTATTGAAGGCCACCTCCCAGTGCAAGCACTGCGGTTTACCTGATCCCGTTGGTTAGCAGGGTATTGGCTGGTCCCATAGTAACAATACTCATAGTTATCAAAAAAAATATATAATTATGAGGGGATATAAATTTGGATTCTACTCTTACTAAAATAAGATTTTGCATTTTTTTCACAACCCAAAACACAAAGTGTTGGTATATTATATTTTATATGTATTTAATTAGCGACTAAAAGGTATGGGGATTTTTCCATGTTTTGGGGAGCCTGATGCATCAAGAAAACATAAATCTCTACAAGAAGGTAATCAGTTCATAATTCCTTTAGATGATCACAAATCCAATTTCTTTTTACATGAAGAAATTAAGCACTATGTTCTTATTTTTATCAGCTTTAGAAGCAAGAGCATATGCAGCTACATGTGATGAGAAGTTGAGAACAATGGGTGTACTGCATTAAACACTGGTGAAGCTCATAGCCCCAGCAATCTGCTGGTGTGTCAAGCTGAGCATCTTGAGGATCAAGGACTCTTGAACTATATCACCTTTCAAGTTAGAGAAAAAAAAACAAGGGTTATGATATGTGTTATTTTACCATATGATGCAGTTGAAAGGAATACAACGTTTTGATACAACACAAAGCCGTTGTTTACGGTTTACATAGAACACAAAAACGTGTGTGTATATAATTTTAAAATTTTGGACTTGCGAGAGGGTGGGCTCTGTGTAGTCACCCACCTCTGCACATGGCCTAGACTGGCCCTAATAAATAAAAAGAAATGAATTGCACAGTTTATTTTAATTGCTTATAACAATTTCAGGGGCCTCGTATGGTGTTTTAGATTAAAAAAGATAATCCATGAGAGCCGGATCATTAATAAAAACCATTATATATTATGTGTCGTTACAATGAAAATTATATACATTGATACATTGAGAAAAAGTCCATCTATATAATAAATAACCAGATTAGAACAACTACACTAAAATTTAACTTATATGTTTATAATACTCATGAAACCAAACTATTTATATTTCATTTGTTCCAGCCTCTCATTGCAACGTTTTCATTGTTTATAAGACTTCGATATGCAGCTTGATTAATCGATCCTTTTAATAAGCTCATAATGTCATATTGTATTGATCAAGTGTAAAGATAAATTTCTTTTTTAATGATAATGCTTACATACTCTTAAATAACACCAAATAAATAATAATTTACTTTTTGCTTGGGATTGAACCCAACGCATCCCACTAAGTAGTGGTTTAGCTCAATAATGCCCCCACCATGGGGCGTTTTGCGACACGTGGCAGTCCAGTCAGCATCGGGTATTATTGGGGGTTATTGCAAAAGTGCTGTAGTGGGAATAATGCCCAATAACGCCCATTCCAATCATTAAACAATTATTTTTTATAGAGAAAAGGATTAAAAAAATAAGAAAATGAAACTTACACTTGGACAACTCCCATTGGCCAGTCAACATCTCATCCTCATTCAATTTGTTTGGTTGAGCGTTTGTTTTTAATAAAACGCTGATTCACTTTTTTTCAAAAAAATGCCAAACAACGCCCTATGTAATGGGGGGGGGGGGGGGGCGTTTTTTGGCGTTATTTTTGAAATTTTTTTTAAAATAAACGTCCCACTACACACGGTCTAAGAGACAAGTGAATTACAAATTTTGTCCTTTAACTTTATACCATGATTATTGTTTTCTTTTTCTCCAAGAATCACAAATAGTTATATCGGTGAATTACAAATTTTGTCCTTTAACTTTATACCAAAATTCAGACGATAACCTTTATCTTTAAAATTCATGAGTTTTATAATTGATGTTTAAAAACCTTACACATTATGTCATTTAACCATAACCCAGTTAATTTTACTCATTAAGTGAAGGTCAATATGGTATTTTTACCTATTTATTTAACAAAATCATTTTAATAATTCTAATAATTAAAACAAAATGATTTATATATTTTATATATATCTAAACACACTCTCTCCCCCCTCTCTTTCTCTCTCTAGGGCAAACTCCCGCCCTCACCACCACCTAGGGCAGACACCACCACCACCTACTACCACCAATACCCACACCACCACCACCTCCTACCCAAACATGCAAAACCTGTAGATTATTCAAATCTCCATAATAAAACTGCAAACTCCCACTAATCATATCCCCTTCACAATTTACCACTTATGATTTCTTCAACCCCAAATTACACTTCCAATGTCACCCTCTTAATCATTAAACGGGAGAGATAAAACCCTAATTTCATCAAGCTTTGAAATTGCGTATGACAATTATCTAAGATTACCTGCACCGGTTATGTTAAGACCCACGACCCGGTGACCCGACCCCCGTAGGAGACTCAGACCCACAAGCAAAGATCCGAATTGGATTTGTTCCAGCTTGTTAATAGTCCAGACGACTCGTTTTTCCAGGTTAAATAGGATCTTGAGTTTGCATCATCCAGATCTTGATCTTGAGCTTGCATCCGGTGTAATTGTTGCTATGGTGGTTGGGCGTACTTGTTATCTGGCGATTTGAAAAACTTAGTTGCGGGTTTCCGTTCAGGATGACAGTTGTGGTTATCTATTATAATATGGACAATTTTGATTTAGAATTATAGTTTGTAGCGTTTGGAAAGAAGAATAGGAAAACTGGTTTTGGGGAGATTTATGGTTTGATATGTGTATAATCGGCGGTGTGGTTTGTGTATTTGAGTGTCAGCCATTGTAGTATAATAGATTGATTTCATATTTGCAGGTTTGGGAGGTGTCTATGGTTTTAGAAAAGAGATAAGGTTTTTGTTGTTTGAATTACGGTTGTTCAAATTGCTCGACGCTCGAAACTCGTTCGATGCTCGCTTGAAAAATGCTCAGAATTTGCTCGTTCGATTCAACTCGATTGAAAAAGACGATCGGTCCGGATTGATTCGATTTGTAAACGAACCGAGCACGAGCAAAGGTCCGCTCAATTAGGTTCGTCTCGATTTATTTTTCATCTTATGTATATACTAGTGGGAAACCCGCGCGTTGCGGCGGTGTCTAAAATTTTCCTTAGTATCTCATTCATTTCATTTTATGTTGGTTATGAATCACTTACAAGACTTAGTAATATCATGACTAATAATCTTGTACAAATAAGTGAGTAAAGCCTCAACTTGAAATGAAAAAGATTGGTCTTGACTTTACATGTTTCTAACTCATTAAGATCAGTATCCATGTTACCCTTTTCATGACTGCACATGAGTTTCGTATGACCTCAAAAGTCTAAGTAAAAAACTTGTAAATGTAAAGTTTCCACAAATTTACAGAAGTTGTTACTCTTTTCAAGATTGGACATGAGTTGCGTATGACCTCAAAAGTCAAAGTCAAAAACTTGTAAATGTACAGTTTCCTCAAAATTTAATGAAGTTGTTTAGTCTTTTCAAGATGAGCATAAATTTTGTTTGATCTCAAACCAGAAGAATAGCATGGGAGCGTGACGATGTTTCATTGGCTCGAGTTGGTTCTGTAGTCCAATTACGGTTTCCTTGTTGAAGCAACATCATGACCTATAACATACAATTCACACATCCGAATTATAAAGAAACTAAAATACGTCTTCTTGACTTTAAAAAAATCACCTCATCAGTTGAATACGCGCGATACTGAGTGTGCCCTGCTGCCACGATCCCCTATGAAACCAAATAAAATTTGCAAAATCTTTATAAAAAGATCTCCAACACAAAGATTTAAACTTTAAATGATATATAAACCTGATTATCTTCTCTAAGGATCAAAGGACGTCCAGGAGAAAGCAAATCTCGAACGGTTTCATTATAAAAAAAATAATGAATAAATACACAGATCACACATCTTTAAAAAAATAACATATCATAAAGGAATAAATACACAGAAGAACGTTATAACTTGCATCTATATACTCAGTACTCACTCTTCTTCATTGTCCTCAAATCTGTGATCTGGTGATAGATAATATAGGCTTCCATCTGCAGATTCAAGTATACAGCGGGAATCACCAACTGATGCCACAGTAACTATGAATCCTTCAATAATTACAAAGGTGACTGTTGTTCCCGACAGTTGACCTGCAATCACGACAACAAGCTATCAGGAACCACCGTATTTATCAAACTGATTCATCTGATCTAACCAGAATCCAGTACCTTTCTCTTGAAAATCCTCATCTGTTTTCACAAATCCGGCCACCAAAGCCCTAGGCAAAGCCGCAATCCATTCTTCATGGTTCAGGTCCGGAGGAATAGCACTCAAAACATTATTCAAAAATTCTCTTTGGTATATATAGCTACTGCAGCCCCATTATGGCCATCAAGTACCTGCAAAATGAAACTCATTAATAACATATTCCAAATTCAAAGTGGTGCGCCCTGCCAATGGGCAGGAACGTCGGTCTGGGAACAGGAAAACGTTACAGTGCTTTAGCATCCAACGAGCTCTTTCTATCTGGAAAGACGGGGAAGGGATCAGCGAGCTAGTTGCTTCCCTCTTTCAGGATGTAAAGGAGAAAGGGGCGGTAACTGGGTCCGACCGTCGGGAGGGCCGTACCAATGTTAAGCAGTGCCTTCGTAAAGTGGCAGATGGTCATTTCACAGCTGCGGTCAAGGTGTTGTCCTCTTCTGGCGTTGCCCCCCTTGGGCCCTCCACTTTGAAGGCCCTCGCGGAGAAACACCCGGTTACACCCCCTCCGGTTGTGCCAGCAGACACAATCCCTCAGGCACCCTTAACTGTTGATGCAGAGTGCGTTTTGGGGTGCATTAAGTCTTTCCCCAAAGGGACTTCGTGCGGGAGAGATGGGCTCAGGGCGCAACACTTACTGGATAGCTTTTGTGGAGAGGGGTCCTCAACTTCCTCGGGTTTAGTTTTAGCCATCACCGGGGTAGTCAATGTCTTCTTGGGGGGGTTATGCCCCAGGTCTCTTGCTGAGTTCGTTGCCTCCGCTCCTCTGACCCCCTTGCTGAAACCTGATGGGGGGATCCGTCTTATTGCGGTTGGGGCCATTTGGCGTAGGCTGGTCTCCAAGATAGCGATGAAAAAGGTAGGGAAAGAGATGGTCAGGTACCTGGGGGACCATCAATTCGGGGTTGGGACACCAGATGGGGCTGAAGCTATCCTCCATAGCGCGAACAGGTTCCTTAACGCCTTTCACGATGATGGGGCCTTCGCCATGCTTACCGTTGACTTCTCCAATGCTTTCAACCTAGTGGATCGCACAGCTCTTCTGCGGGAGGTTGGGATCCGATGCCCATCTATATTTCCGTGGGTACATTTTCTTTATGGGCAAACCGCTAGGCTTTATGTGGGTAATGACTGTATTGGGTCGTCCACGGGGGTCCAGCAGGGAGATCCTTTGGGGCCTCTTTTGTTCGCCCTTGTCTTGCACCCCCTCACACAACGTATACGAGACAGTTGCACCCTCCCCTTCCACGCGTGGTATTTGGATGATGGTACTATTATGGGAAAAACATCTGAGGTAGCAAAGGCTCTGGCTATCATTCAATCTGAGGGGCCACCTTTGGGGCTTCGGCTTAATATAAAAAAAACAGAGGTTTATTGGCCGTCTTGCAACGGAGAAAAATTGGAGGCTAGTTTATTCCCGAAGGAGATTGGGAGACCAACGGGGGGCGTGAGACTCCTTGGGGGGGCTGTGAGCCGGGACCCCAGTTTCATTAGTGCTTTGGCTGCGCGGCGAGCTTCCCGGGCAGTGGACCTTATGAGTAGCCTTTCGCAACTCCGAGACCCGCAAAGTGAGCTTCTCCTGCTGCGCTCTTGCATGGGTGTCGCCAAGCTCCTTTTTGGTATGCGAACTTGTCAACCTGTGTTTGTAAAAGAGGCGGTATCCTTATTCGATAAAGGGCTACGGGGGGCTATAGAGGACATTGTGGTGTGTGGGGGTCCGTTTTTTGGGGATTTTCAGTGACGGGTTGCTTCTCTGCCCTGTAAGATGGGGGGGCTGGGGCTTTTATCGGCCATGGATGTCTCTATTTACGGTTTTGTTGCCTCGCGAGCT
>JARYGA010039337.1:0-35116 GCA_030545235.1 Helianthus tuberosus | reverse complement strand
AAATTCTCAGCAGTAAACTCTTGTGTTGTATCAATAATCCAATTATCAACTTTCTTTGGCTGCTGCTCTTTCTCCTTTTCTTTTTCTTCAGCTTTTACTTCAGCTTCTCCTCCTCCCCACCATTCTCTCTGTTTTGGTTCTTCTTCTTCAGCAATTTGTTTGGTGAGAACTTCAACATCAATGGTTTTTGAATCAATAGCTATGTTACCATCGGGATCTAGGTAACATTCTCTATCAGCATCCCATCTTTTTGCTCTCTTTGCTTCGTTGTAAATCTTAGACATTTTATTCATCCTGTCTTGAGCTTTCATCTTTCTGTAATTATATTTCTCTTGTTCATTCCTGCTATCTTCTGGTAGCACATCACTCCAATCGTATCCCTCATCATCATGAATAACAGCAAGAGCTCTTGATTTTTCTTTGGGGGTATCTTCAAGCTGCTTCATTCTGGGAGGTTCAAATTTGTTTTGATGGTAGATTGCTCTTTTGTAATAATCCTCACGAAATGGATTTGCAGTATCATCAGCAGGTGCATTTCGACATTCACGTTTAAAATGTCCTTTTTGTTTACATCGGAAGCATGTGACTTTTGTTTTATTAAAACCCAGTTTGGTGGAAGGTCCGCCAATTAAATGTCTGCCCGTAATCTCTATGAACCTTTGAGCACGTCTAACCGCACTAGCCATACACCACCGGATGTCGATCAACTCCATCTCTTCTGAGTCGATCTGGTCATAATCCTCCTTGGTGAGATTTGTATTTCAAATCTTACCCGCAACCAGGCTCTCGTACGACTCTAGAACAGACGCTAAAAACACCATCTGTTGTTTTGCTGATTCCTCACTAAAATTTTGTGCATTCTTTAGATCTACAGCAATATTACACTGGAATAGATTCTTCGGAATAGATTGACTTGGAGTTGTTGATGAAGAACCACTATGAAAACCACTGCTCGGACTCTCTTAATTTGTCTTGTAAGAACCTTTAGTTGAGAAAGCTGTTTTTGGAGACACATTCTTCGGTATTCCATCTCCTCTGTAATATAAACCAACATTCTGCTGATATGAGGAATGATTGACTTTGAAATATTTCTTGATCTTCAGCTCATGGCTTTCCAGTCTTTCAATCAACAGATCAACTGTCAGTTTCTCTGACTCGATTGTATTCTTCAGCATCAATGCAAAGTATTGCCAGTCTTGTTCATCCGGCAGAGAATCAAACAACTTGTCAACCAATTCTTCAAGAGAATAAATGATTCCATGTCTTGCCAGCTCCATCTTCAGATGTCCGAATCTTTCAATCATCTTAGAAACATACTCATTTTTCAAACAACCAAAAAGATCAAACTCTTTTCTTAACAATTTCTTTTTTTTTTTACTATTTCTGCACTACCCACACATTTAACTCTCAATTTCTCCCAAAGACCTGTTGAATTTGTGTATTCCATCAATGCTATGATGTCGTCTCTCACAGACTGATGAATTAAGGCAATGCACTTTTGTTCAGCCGCATATCTATCTATCTCCTCATTTTCTGTCAAATTTTCAAAATCTGATCTTCCCATAACAAGACCATTCTTCAACATCCTCCAACTGGGATATGCAAATGCTTTGAGCCATTCTTCAGACTTTTTCGACCATTTATTGTAATCTTCAATTTCCATCAAATTGGGAGGTTTGTTGTACGTCCCATAAGCACTCTCAACACTTAATGCATCAGAAAGAGTCTTTCTCGCATTCGGAGCTTTCCCATTTGTGTTGTTTGATGTGTCGGTTGAAATATCATCTCCACCGTTTCCAGCAAAAGCAAAAACATCACAGAACGGATTCATGAACTCATCCATCTTCAAGTACCTGAAATGATCAACAAACACTTAGAAAATTTTTGATTTTGAAAAAGACAGTTTCAAATGGAATTAGTTCAAACGGAAACAGCTTCAAACGGAATTAACTTTTCACACGAAAAATCATTTCAAACGAAATACCACTCAAACGTAATCAGGTTTGAAGCGGAATTAGCTAATTTCGTTTGAAATTTCAAACGAAATCTAATTTCATTTGAAATCAGGCAACACTTTCTAACGGAATCTGATTTCGTTTGAAATCAGATAGCACTTTCAAACGGAATATGTAATTCCGTATGAAATCAACAATAGTTTCAAACCGAATTAACCAAAAGAGCTAATTTCGTTTGAAATCACACGTGCAAGATCAAGCGGAATTACGATGACGCCAGCATTTTCGATCAGTTGTTCAAGCGGAATTACAAGTTTTTATCAGAATTTGTTCGATTTAAGGTCCAATACTTTCAAGGATTAGTTAAAACTATTTTTCGCTTGATATGTGTGAGTTTTAATCCATTTCAACCGTTAAATTTCGTTCAAATCAGAAAAGAAGGAGTAGAAGTGAAAGAATCCGATGAAATCAAGCTGAATTGGTATGAACTCCTCGTCCTGAGCTCTGATACCACTTTTTGGATCGTCGTGTGACCCTAACGAGTCAATCTAATGAGTTCATCATCAAAAACAAAGGCGGAATCAATGTAATTGATGTAAAACAGCTTGTTCCTTTCTAATTATCTTCTTATTGATTGATTCAGAGCTTTTTTACAATTCCGATAACAATTCGGCAGCACCTCGGCTTAGAATGTATGACCTAATTCCGTTTCAAATGACGCGGGCAAGTTCAGTATTTATAGGCGTGTAATTCCGCTTGAAACAGACTCAAACGGAATTACCTGTTCAAACGGAATTACCTAATTCCATGCGGAATTAGTAATTTCGCTTGAACTTGCTAATTCCGTTTGAAATGTCATCATGCACCTTTCAAGCGGAATTACCCTAAAATACTTGTTTTCTTGATTTTCGTGCCCTAATCTATACATGACTCGATACAAGACAAAGTTATCAGACATCTAATGCACCAACAACTTGTAGGTTGAAATCTCAAAATGCCAATTCCTACTCCACACTTATCAACCTGGGAGTTCCAGCAAGTCATACTAGTGACAAATTTTTATTTTTTTAACAAAAATTTAAGAATGATGTCGATTCATGCTCCGCGATTACCAACTTGGGAGCTCCGGCATGTCAGGTTTTTTTTAGTTAGAGGTTTTCACCCAAGCCTGACGGTCCTTGGGAGATTTCGAGTTATTAACACTCGGGTTCTTTATTTTCTTCTCATAAAATTCTTTAACCCCCTTTACCTTCCCATCAATCATTTTTCCAAAAATGTTTTGCACTGTGGGGTTAAAGGCATTTTCAACATCAAATTCTTTCTTTTCAGGAAAGAATTGATTTGAAATTTCAATTTTACCAATTTTAGATTTCAAATTTTCAGCCCGCAATGGTGGAAAATTTTCATCATCCAAAGGCGGAACTGACTTTTCTTCTTTCATAACAACTTTTGGCTCCTCTGATTTTGTGGAATCAGTTTCATCACCAGAACTATCACCTAAATTCTTAACAACCCATTTTTGTTTGTTAAGTTTCTCCTTTCTTTTGTAAACATCTTTCGAACATTCACCAACCTCAAAAGTTGAATTTTTAAAAACTTTAAATCTGTTTGTTGGTGGTTCGGTTTTCTCAACCATCTTTTCTTTCAGTTTTCCAGAGACTCCCTATTTTGTTTGTATTGCCTTCGGACAATTTCTGGCAATGTGACCAACTGTTTTACATTGAAAACAGGTTCTCGACTCTATCTTCTTCTAAGCAACACTTTTCTTCATTTCTTCTTGCTTCTTGGCAAGGAATTCTTTGTTGGATTGCTTTCTGAAAACTTGCTCTTTTTATTCTTCAGATGTTTTTCCTGTAACAAAAACAGTTTTTTGGTTTATAAATTTTCTCATTTTTATGATTTTTTGGTGGAATAAAACCAAGTTCTTTCTTTTTGAAATTACCGTTATGGTTTGGTTTCTTTTGAAAACCAGAACCAGAACTGTAACCCTTTTTCTTGTTTAATCTTTGTTGCACTCTTGAGGTACAAGTTTTAGGTTTTCCAGAAAGATTTACATTTTTTATTTCAGAAATATTAATTTCTGTTAGTTTGAAAACCTTTTTAATCATTTCAGTTTTCACACCTCTTATTGGAAAAATCACATCAGAATATAATTTGTCAGAATCCTTCAAAGTATATGCTACTTTGATCGGTTCGTCATTCAAATTAGATTTTGATAACAAAAATTCTTTATCATAAACCCGTTTGTCCTTTTTGTATGTTGACTTTGACGGTTTGGACTCAGACTTTGACTCTAATTTGGACTCTTCTGTTTCATCCTTATCTAACACCTGATCGACCACTTTCTTTATTAACTCGGACTCATGATCAGTGTGAGACGATGTGAACGTGACATCAATATTTTCTGGCAAGTTATCTGAAGACCCAGACTCCCATTATAAGTTTGTTGCCTTTTCGACTCTTTCTGAATTTGGATTTCGAGGAGAATATCCATTTTCGACCGGGGGTGGACATTTGTTATAGACAACACTTGGTTTCTTACCATAAATCTTCACTTCATCATCTTCTTTTGTTTCAAACTTCTTCTCTTCCGAAGTCTTTTCTCCTTTAAACGTCTTCATTTCTTCTACTATGGGATAAATCCTGTCAACCACAAAAGTAGAACACGAGTAACTTTTTAATAAATCATTTACTCTCTTGGTTTCAATTCTCTGTGTTTCCAGTTTTAACTCAAGCTCAGCACACTTTTCAGTGTAATAGTTGACATTGTCAAGCTGTCTCATGTATGCTCCTTTGTGTGTATTCATTGCTATGGCTTGTTCACTACTTGTCTCGTTGTATTGATTCATGGCTTTGTTCAAGACATCATATGATTCTTTCAGCCTTTTTATGTTGTGTAGCAATTCATTGTTCTGCTTTATCAGAGAATCACAGTTCATGCACTTCTCAGCAACCTTGACTGCATCAGTATCTGTTTTAATTTCAAACGCTGGAACTTCTTTAACTATTCTCACTTGAATTTCTTCTTCAACCTTTTTCTTTTTCTCAGCTTCAGCTTGTTTCATTAGCCTTTCTTCTTCATATCTCTTCTTTTTCTCAGCTTCAGCATTTAAAAATTTGTTGATTTTTTCTGCCCAATATTCATTAGTATAATTATTAATAATCTGAGCAACAAATCCTTTAGTCTTTAAAATCTCTTTGTCTGGACAATAATTATCCCAGCTAAAGTTTTCCCAGCTAAATCCTTCTGGTAATCTTTCATCATCTTGGTTTATCAGACATGCTTTATTATCAGCTGGAATATATTTTTCCCAACTGAAATATTTCGATGAACTTCCATCATTTTGATTGACAAGACATGCTTTCTTTGAATCTTCAATCACCTTCCTAGCATGTGCAGTTTGTGGCTGTTCTTGTTGATACGGCTGTTGAGCAACTTGATGATAAATCGCCTTTCGATAGTAATCGTTGTTTCCGAAAGGATTTTGAGCTCCGCTTGCTTCGCGATTTGTCTCTCTTGAAATACCCCTTTTCCCTGCAACGAAAACGAGTGACTTTAGATTTATCAAAACCTAAAGTAGAAACATTCGCATCACGGAAATCATCTCTTCCCGTAATTTGTTTAAACTTTTCGGCTCATCTCAACACACTTGCCAAGCACCACTTTATATCCATCAACTCCATCTCCTCAGCATCAACTTGATCGTAATCCTCTTTTGTAAGCATTGGATTCCCGATCCTCCCTGCAACTAAACTACCATAAGATTCAAGCACTGTTACCAACAAAGACATATGGCTTTTAGCTACTTCCTTTGAATAATTTTGATCATTTTCGAGATTTAATGCAATGTTGCATTGAAGTACTTTGCCACTCTTTGTTGTTGAAAAATGTGGATCAAATGTTGGAAATGAAGTAAATCCTGTTTTGCTGCTTGATCCTTTAGATGAACTTTCAGAAGAACTTTTCGCATTGAAAGCAGTTTCAACCTTTGGTGAAAAGTTGGTCTTCCCACTAACCCCACTTTTGTAATACAAACCAATGTCTTGTTCTCCATCATAGTTCTTCATCCTAGCAATTTTCTTTGTTCCATCTCTTGAGCTTCAAGATGTTTAATAAACTCGCTCAGCGTGATCTTGTTAAAATCTGTTTTATTCTTCAACATCATCAGATACGTGCCCCACTCATCATGTGGCAATGCATCAGCCAGCTTCTCAATCAACTCATCTTTATCTTTGTTAATGCCCAATCTGTTCATGTTTTTCACCAAATTGCAATATCTTTCGATAATCTGCTTGGTGTTCTCTGTTTTCAAACCACGAAATAGATCAAATTCTTTTTTCAAAAGCGACTTTTTGTTCTTGAGCATATCATCACTACCAAGAAACTTTGCTTCTAACTCTGTCCATATTGAAAATGCACTTCCATTATGTTGAAGTAAGATCAAGATGTCTTCTTTAATCGCTTATTGCAACAAACTAATCACTAATTTCTCATCTTTGTATTTCTTTTTCTCCACGTCGCTTAATTCTCTAATTGGTATTTTCACACTATTATTCCCGACTGGTTTAGCATATTGAATTTCAGTATGTTCCCATGCATCTAAGTGGTATGCTTCAACCCAGTTAGCAAAACGTTCGGACCATCCACTAAAATCATCAATGTCCATAAGCTTCGGTGGTTTTTGCATTGTCCCTGTTTCATTTTCAAGAATCGTATTTTGAGCTACAGTCATCGGACTAGCAAAGGCATTATAAAACTCGTTCTCCATGATTTAGTTTTCAAAAATTCACAAACTGTCAATTTCAAACGAAATACACTCTTCACACAGAATCAACCTTTCACACGGAATCACGTTTCAAACGAAATTAAATTTCTTTAAAGCGGAATCAGCTTTTCAAGCGAAATCAGTATGCCTTCAAGCGGAATTAACTTTCACATGAAATAACCCTTTGGAGCGGAATCACCTTCAAACAGAATAGCTAATTTCGTGTGAAATCTACTGCTATTTCAAACGGAATACCTTTTGAAGCGGAATTACAGTCTAATTTCGTGTGAAATACAGCACTGTTCAAGCGAAATTATATCAGTCTTTCAAGCGGAATTAACCTTTCGAATAGGTTTTTCAAAAATTGATCATGTTATACTTTGAATTAGAGTCGGATTCTTTCTAGGGTTTGTTAAAACACTGTTACGCATAAAATGTGGGAAAATCAAGCCATTTTGACCGTGAAAAATTGTTTAATTTTGAAAAGAAGGTGTAGAAATCAGAATTTGCAGCTGAAATGGTAAGAACTCTTCCTCCTGAGCTCTGATACCACTTGTAGGATCGTTTTCGGACCCAAACGAGTCGATCAGAAGAGATCTTCACCAATACAAAAGGCGGAAACAGATGTATCGATGTTATTTCAGCTGAATTGCACAAGAAATCACTTTAAACTGTCTTTTAATTGAAATTAGATCGATTACAATGCTGTAGACACTTCGGCAGAGCTTCGCTACCGGAATCAGAATTCGTTACAAATGACTAGGCACGACTGGTATTTATAGGCTGAGTGATTCAGCTTGAAACTGCACAAACGAAATCAGATTCCGCATGGAATCACTTCAAACGGAATTAACATGTTGATTTCGTTCGAAATGACCCTGTGTCATTTCAAGCGAAATTACCCTTAAACACACATTTCTCGTTTTTCGTGCCCTGATCTATCTAGTACAATACAAGACTCGATACAAGAAGAAGTCGACAGACGGATGCACCAACAATATTCAAGGCACGTTATCACCTAAAAGATAATAAAACACGTTTTATATCCACATTAACGCACAACATTCACACTCTACATCACAACCCCACACTTAACTTTGATTGTCCTCAAGCAACCATTACAAACATTACTCGCCTTATTAACAAATCACCATTGAATACTTTACCAACTTAACAATTCAAGGTCCCAAGTCATACCCGTCCCATAGACTAACACAATCGAGGTTGACAATCTGACAAGTAATTGAGGTGCAATTAAAACACTTAAGACTTACCTAACTAAAACTAACATGCTTATGATACTACACACACATGCCACACGCCCCTCACAATCAACACTCCTCTTGGCTTTATCAAGACTAGTGTGTAGTGTGCTAGTATATATTTCGCTCAAAACCAAATATGCTACCTTGCAATCATAAGCTTGTATAGCAATCACACCTCCAGTGTATCAGATAATGTAATACATATCAAAAGGACTTTTGGGTTTTGGGTTGAGGTCAAAGGTAAGGAAATATTTTTTTGATTTTTTATGTTTATTTGGCAAACACAAACGAATACCAAACAATGAAAACTTTATTCACAATAATTACTAACACTTGTGCTATTTTTGACCCAATTATATTGTCACACCCCGACCACGTAAAACAACAAATCATGGCGGAAACGTCGGGGAGTGTTGTAACAGAATCATTGTTTCATAACACATGGAAATTTGAAATTTTGTTTTATTGATTAACTGAGTACAATGTCTAAACAAACAAAGAAGTTTAACATAATTAACTAGTCTTGCATCTTTTATTGTCACTAAGGCCCAAATCCGCCTATGTGTATCTTGATCAATCCTATGCATCATCTCCTGAAACACATGTGAAAATAGGTACGTCAGCATAAAAATGCCTGTGAGATACATAGGTTTTGTGAAAAATAGGATTCATGACTTATAAGTTTAGAAAAAGTTGTTTAACAAAAGTCAGTCATGATCCTTGTAAAATGTTTTGTTTTATAAATCATTTGAAAATCGAGGATAAAGTAGATGATATGTAAAAGAGTAATGTAAAGTTAAATGAATAACCAAGAAAAATGAGTTTGTATATAATGAGTTGTTTTGTAAAACAATTGTTTAGTGAAAATATGTCATTTGTGTAAAATGTAATATGTCAAATATTGAAATGGTTTAAATAACGCTACGATATGTAATACTATAAAAGCACTTATATATAGGAAGTACCAGCGGCGTATCCACCATGCTCTTATCTTATTACACATGCCTCGTTATTTAAATCACTTACCCAAACAAACCATCCATGTAAAAATGTTTATGTATAGTCAAATGTCAAATGTTTATGTAAAAACCATCATATGTAAACCATGTAATGTGTAAACAAAAGTTATGTATGGTAAGTAAAATGAGACTACTTAAACCACAAGTAAAAATGTACAAAACAAAGTATTTGAATAAATCAAAAGTTATGCTTTGTAGAATAATGCATGCTTTACTGATACAACATTTATGCGGTAATGTTAAATGCCTACATTCAAGCCTTGAGACAGACGGATAACCCTAGGTAAAGGTTATCAAAAGAAAATGTTTTCGGATTCAGTCATTTCATCCATCCAAACAAACCTAGGATTTTAGGAACGGGATTTGTCAAGTCCTATGGTACCACTACCTACTACCGAGCAGTATGATCGGTGTTAATGAATGTAATTCAGTCCCGTTAAACAAACCAAATGATATACCCAATGTAAGCATGTTTTATGAAAATAATGTACCTAGTATGCTAAGTGAACATACAAGGTAGAGATATAAAACAATGTGTCCATATGTTACTAGAACATATGCAACAGAGATGCAATGTAAAACAAATGTACTAGGTATGCTAAGTTAACATACAAAGCAGAAAAGTCATGTAAATCAATGTGCTAAATATGCTCAGTCAACATACATAGCAGAAAATGTAATGTAAAACAATGTGCTAATATGCCAAGTAAACATATATAGCAGAAAAGTCAAGTAAATCAATGTGCTAAATATGCTCAGTTAACACACATAGCAAAAGCAGAAAAGTCATGTAAATCAATGTGCTAAATATGCTCAGTCAACATACATAGCAAAACATAATGAAATCATGTACTAATAGTGTACTAATAAACATAGTAAGTATATGATGTGAAAACATGGAAAGTATGAAAATAACAACTAGGCACATGTGTTTCACCCCAAAACATTTGGAAAACAGTAAAAGAGGGGTCTATGTACTCACTTGAGGGTGCTTAGAAGTCTTGAACAACAACCAAGCAAAGCTAGAGGGATCACGGAAGTCAAACGGCACCTAATATAGATAACTACATAAATAACCGGACCTAAATCGGGAGATTGGATAGTATGAGGTTTCGAAAACCAGTTGAGCAATGGAACTCATATGATATGGTTTAACAAAGCCTACATACTAAAATGAAACCGAACCTAAGTGCTTACGACCCATTACGACCCGTTTAGGTAGCTTACGCTACTTTAACGCGTTGTGCGCGCAAAGCGCGTTCGAGACGTCTAACTAGTCCTATGACAAGTATTATATGCCCATACATGTCTAATATTGTTGTCTAATCAGTTTAAGTATCAAAAAAAAATTATGTTACATATGTTTAAAATGAAATTTGGCATAAAAGGGCATTTTGGTAATTTACCAAAGGCATAAGAACTACTTATCATACAACTACTTAAACGACGTGACCATAAGGTATAACCTCGAAAGGTTATTCCCTATACAACTATGGTCACCCAAAGTGTTTAGTTGGATCCTAATGATCGACGAAATGGGTCGGGTTCGAAAGCATAAGCGATTGATTAGATCGCTTAACCTTACGACCCTAAACAAGCACAAATCTAAAAGTGACGAGCTAAACATGCTAGAACATGTTTAGTCAAGTTAGAAAACAAGTTTTGATATCAAAACAAACGGTTTTGATACCAAAGAGTAGTTTGGTTACAAAATACGCGAGAACACGCATTTTTCCCGAAACTACGACTCGTCACTAAGCCTAGATAACGTGGTAATCAGTAGGTATAGTCACTAGGGACTATAACCATCGTGATTACGCTCAAGTTATGAAGTTCAAACAAAATTCGCATGGACCATAAACTGGTCAATCCAGAAAGTCAAACGCAGTTTGACTTTCAAGCTAAAAACGCATAAAAAGAACGAAGGAACACTTACAAAGGGTCCCCTCAAGATTGATTCCAAGTAATCTCAGGTAGGAAGTGTATAAACACAACCACTTAGAGAAAAACTCAGATCAATGTGGGTTGCAACAATTGAGAACAAGGGATATATATAGTTTTCGTACAACCTTTAGGATCGTTTGTCGGGAAACGTGCTTCGATCTAGGCCGTACACATGGGCCCATTGTTTTACAAAACCATGGGAGCCCCTAGATTATGCCCAATGTTTGCTAAAAACCAGTTGCAAGTGGAAAATGAGTGTATAACAGCTGCAAACAGCTATTAAACACATTCTGTGCAGATCTGGGAGGGCCTAGCAGCCCGCGTAAGACATGTACAAAGCTTACGCGCCCCGCCTGGGTGCTCTGATCAGCAAACAACTTTTGCAGAATGACAGTTTCAGTCCTTGTTGGCGTTTAAAGCCATTTCCGACACTTCTAAGGCCCGTTAAGCCAACTTTAAGGCCCTAAAATGTTGCCTAAACATTGTGGACATGAAACATGCTCAAAAATATGCCGGATGTCGGTTCGTTTGGTCGTACGATCGCGATATTTGCTTAATTACGACGAAATGCGCATAAGCTCGAAAAACGATCCAAATTGCGCGACGAATGGATTTTTCTTATGCCAAACACTAAAATAAAATATTTTAATGATTACATAAATTTTTGGATGTCCGGATGTATTCAGAACGTAAATTATGCGCGAAAATACAAACTTATGCACTTTTTTGACACTTTTAGTCCCTGAATGAGCATAAAGTTTATTTTAGCACACCGAACCCCTCAAAGCCTATGTCTAAGCTATGTAAAGGATATTTAGGGTGTGTTTAACTTATGATCAAGTCCGGAATGTCCGTTACAGTACAAATTGATATACTTTTGCAGTTTGTCGAATTTAGTCCCTGTAAGCGAATAGACTTGATTTCGGCATACCGAACCTTCCAAAAACTTATTTCTAAGTTATGTAAAGGTTATTTAAGGTATGTTAAGCTTATGTCACTATTCTGGAGTGTTTGTTGCATTAAACTGGTTATATTTACGCATCAGATCGCGTATAACCTTCCAGAAAGCGATTTAAGGCCCGAAATCGAACAAGAATTGATATGTGTAAATGATACACATATTTATACAAATCCCAAGTATGAAATACAATATTTCATTGGTTTGGTATTTGTTTAATGGTTGAAGTGACACATGTGACACCCCAAGAAAACCAGTAATCTTCGCAAACCTGCTCGAGGAGCCGCGATACGACACAGGTAAACAACGTCACACTACTAGCTTCCTCAGTAACTGCATGCTAAATTTCGGGACGAAATTTCTTTCAAGTTGGGGATAATGTGACAACTCGAATTTCCGACGTTCTTTATTCGCATTTAATGCACGTTGACTTTGACTATATGGTTGTGTTATGATAAAACCTAGTGTGTTTGCATGGTTATGTGTGATTGTATATCATGTGTACTGTTTGTAGAACTTAAACTGTTAAGAACCCGACGAAACACAAGGCTGTTTCGCCATAACCCATTCCGACGAAACAGGCTGTTTCGCCATGAACACTCCGACGAAACAGAAGTCTGTTTCGCCGGCCCAGTAATTCACGAAGCCCAGTTTGGGCCCAGAACGTAAACTCGCATACTACTACGTGAATCAATCTATTGTTTCACACTTTTGAACACTCTGAAACCCTAGAACACTCTCTCTTCTGTGCGACGGCAACAACCATTGTTCACCATCATCCCTAGCTCTCGAATCCTTGTTTCTTCATCTTGAATCGGTTAGTGTGTGTTTGTTAATCGATTCCATGTTTCTGTTATATCACGATTCTTGCTTGTGTATATGATTGATGTGTGTTACTGCTGTGATAAGAGTATGATCATGATGTTATAGATTTTGATATGTATGATGTAGTAGGATTTTTATAAAATGCTATGCGAAACTTAAATATGATCGGATACTCGGTTCTGGATGTTGTTATTATAATCTGATTCTGAATGCAAGTTAGATTATGATCGGATACTCGGTTCTGGATGTTGTTATTATAATCTGATTCTGAATGCAAGTTAGCATCTTGATAGGGTTTGATGATGTGATGTTGTAATCGATATGTTGTATACATAAGCTAGGGTTCATGCTAGATGTTAAAACACCGTGATGCTTGTGTTAGAATTATGTGATAATGAATCTTGTGAATGAATGATTCTGCATGATCGATGTTATTGATGTCGGCTGCTAACATGATTAGGGTTTCTGTGTATTTCGTAACTGCTGTAACTGTGTCTACGAATCAGACATTCGACGAAACAGGAATCTCGGCGAAACAGAAAGTGTTTCGCCAAGAGTCGTCGACGAATTAGAATCCTGTTTCGCCAAGCAAAGCCACGACGAAACAGAATATGTTTCGTCACTATATATGTTTCGTCACTATATATGATTCGCCACTATGTGTGTTTCGCCAACTCACTTGTTTCGCCAACTTATGTGTTTCGCCATATATGTGTTTCGCCGAGCTGTGCTGTAACTTGAGTTAATTCTGTTAAGTGTTAACTGAAATATTTAACGGCTGTTATATGTTAAATATGACTTGTATGATTGTGATTACGTGTTACATGCTTATACATGAACAACTGAAACACAAACTGATTATGTATACGTGCATACCTTAGGACGTGATTGATTATTTGCGAGCACTTACATACCTAGCATACCGAGCAAACCAAGGTGAGTTCACACAAGCCAAGGCATGGGGTTCCCAGGGGGGAATGGGGATTGATGATTACTGTACATACATAGATGACAGAACCTACTGCTAGACTAGTAACACTTATTGAACGATCTTCGCATACCTGCCAAGGACATTGGCCGCGATATTATGACTGACTTCGCACACCTGCCAAGGACATTGGCCGCGAACTAAATCTACAAATCTTCGCACACCTGCCTCGAGAGGCCGCGATACAAACAAACCTAGTCTAGAAAAACTTGGGGAAAGGGTGGGGATTGATGATTACTGTACATACATAGATGACAGAACCTACTGCTAGACTAGTAACACTTATTGAACGATCTTCGCATACCTGCCAAGGACATTGGCCGCGATATTATGACTGACTTCGCACACCTGCCAAGGACATTGGCCGCGAACTAAATCTACAAATCTTCGCACACCTGCCTCGAGAGGCCGCGATACAAACAAACCTAGTCTAGAAAAACTTGGGGAAAGACTTTCCCCAACATCTTCGCACACCTGCCTGGAGGGCCGCGATGGAAATTAATATGATACATTGTAACGAACGAACATACTACTACTCGCGCTATACTATTACTGAACAATTAACTGTGAACTCGCTCAACTAGTTGTTGACTCTCTCTTGCATGCCTTGCAGGACCTTAGGTACATATGGAGCTTGCACAGGGAGGAGCAGGTCGTTGTGGGACATGGATCGATGATGCCATGTTAATTATCTAAACGTTTGAATTTACGATTTACATTGGGTTTACATACTTATGCTTCCGCTACATACTTGTTGATGTTTGGTTTTGAAAACACCTTTCGTATTGATGAATGATTTTTGGTAATTACTTACATGTTCAATATGATTGGTGGCTTGATCCTGGTCAGTCACGCCTCCAAGCGGTGATACTCCGCGTGTGGATTTTGGGGGTGTGACAGATTGGTATCAGAGCCATAGGTTATAGAGAACTTGGTTTTAATAAAGGGAAAACGATTTTTGTTAAAACCAGACTATAACCAGAACAGTGCTCTCAACGATCCACAACGACGCTTCGCTCCACGTGCAAGGCTCAACATCATAGGTATTACTATACATGTTACATTACCTATATACTAGAACTACATAGAACTTTGCTCGTGGTATGCTTAGATCACAGAACTTGCTATATGTTATTGCTTGAGAATACTCGTGTGCTCACTCTCTTCTGTCATCGCACGATTCGCGAACCTATCTCACTTACGTTATCTTTACTATGAAGATCATGTCTGGACGTATCAACATGACTCAGGACCAGTTGATGGCCCTCATTAACGAACGAGTTACTGCGGCAGTTGCAGCCGCACAAGCAGGAGGTATACCCTGCAGTTACAACTCACACTAGGATCCTTAGATCCTACATTCCTAAATCAACTCTCGTGTTTAAACTTGTCCTAATTCTTTTACACAACAGGTCAAGCACCTGTTTGCACTTTCAAGACTTTCATGGACTGTCGTCCATCCACTTTCAGCGGCACTGAAGGAGCCGTAGGTCTCCTGCACTGGTTTGAAAAGATAGAGTCTGTGTTTGAGATGTGTGAGTGCCCTGAGGCACGCAGGGTGAAATATGCTACCGGTACCCTCGAGGGTTTAGCCCTCACATGGTGGAAAGCTCAGGTCCAAATACTGGGGTTGGTTGCTACTAACGCCACCCCATGGAACAATTTCAAAGAAATGATCAAGGAAGAATACTGCAGTCGAGATGATATTCATAAGCTGGAAGTCGAGTTTTTCAACCTCAAGATGACGGGGTCTGAGATTGAAGCGTATACCAAAAGGTCGAATGAGCTTGCGTTACTGTGTCCTACTCTGGTGGACAAACGCATCGAACTTTATCTTAAGGGTCTGGTGCCAGAGATCCAAAGTCATGTGACTTCAGCAAATCATGCTACTTACCAGCAGGTTGTTCAGCTGGCTCACCGTCTCACTGATCTGGCGGTGGAGCAAAACAGGTTGCCTAAACGCATCAACGCTACTGCTACCGCTACCACTTCAGTTACTCCTGCTACTCCCAGCGACAATAAGAGGAAATGGGAGGGGGATTCTAGCAAAGGTTCAGCTACTGTTCAGTCTCAAGCTCAGCAACGCAAGACAAATGACTACCAGAGTCCGAATCAGCAATCATCAGGTAGTCAAGGGCAGAGTGGCTATCGGGGAAATCACCCATGGTGTAGAAGGTGCAACAAACACCACAGTGGAAGATGCCGCAGGGAACAGTGTCAAAGATGCCTCAAGATGGGTCATGAGGCTAAGGATTGTAGAAGCGCACGGCCAGCAAATCAGAACCAGCAACAACAACCACCTGCTCCACGAAACCAGCCTCAGCAGCAGCAGCAGCAGGGAAACAGGGGATGCTACCAATGTGGGGCTGAAGGTCATTACAAGCGGGATTGCCCTCAGTTAAACCAGAACCAGAACAATAACAACAATAACAATCAGGGCAACGGGAACAACAACAATGGTGGGAACAATAACAACAATGGTGCTAGAGGCCGTATGTTTGTGATCGGTCAGGGTGATGCCAGGAATGATCCCAACGTGGTTATGGGTAAGTTTCTTCTTGACGACTTTTATGTTACTGTACTATTTGATTCTGGTGCGGATACAAGTTACATGTCTTTAAAAGCTAGTGAAATGTTAAAACGTGCACCAACTCTCCTAAATACCAAGCATGTCATAGAGTTAGCTAACGGTAAGAGTTTAGAAGCCACACACATAGTTAAAGGGTGTAATCTTATTCTCGCTGGTCAGACTTTCTCCATCGACCTCATTCCTATAACATTGGGTAGCTTTGACGTCGTCATTGGTATGGATTGGTTATCGCAACAACAAGCGGAGATTTTATGCAAAGAAAAGGTTATTCGTATTCCTCGTTCGGGCAAGGAACCTCTCGAAGTTCAAGGCGACAAGAGTGGTGTCGTGAGTGGCATCATTTCCTTCTTGAAGGCTCAGAAGTGTCTGCGCAAGGGTCACACAGCTGTTCTAGCTCTCGTCACTGATACATCGAAGAAAGAGAAAAAGATTGAAGATATTCCTGTAGTACGTGACTTTCCTCAAGTGTTCCCTGAGGAATTACCTGGGTTACCGCCTCATCGCCAGGTCGAGTTTCAGATCGAGCTAGCTCCTGGAGCAGCACCCATAGCTCGAGCGCCTTATCGTTTGGCTCCAACTGAATTGGAAGAACTGTCAAAGCAGCTACAAGAACTCTTGGAAAAGGGTTTTATACGTCCTAGCTCTTCGCCCTGGGGAGCTCCAGTGTTATTCGTAAAGAAGAAAGACGGTACGTTCAGGATGTGTATAGACTACCGTGAACTCAACAAGGTGACGATCAAGAATCGTTATCCTCTTCCGCGCATAGATGATTTATTCGATCAGCTGCAAGGGTCGAGCTACTACTCCAAAATAGACTTAAGGTCAGGATATCATCAGCTGAGAGTCCGGGATGAGGACGTCTCTAAAACAGCATTTAGAACTCGCTACGGCCACTACGAGTTTATGGTCATGCCATTCGGGCTAACTAACGCGCCTGCCGTATTTATGGATCTTATGAACAGGGTGTGCAAACCCTATCTTGACAAGTTCGTCATTGTTTTCATCGACGACATCCTGATTTATTCGAAGAGTCAGGAGGAACACGAGCAGCACCTACGACTCATACTGGAACTTCTACGAACGGAACAGCTATACGCTAAGTTTTCTAAATGTGACTTCTGGCTTCGTGAAGTCCACTTTTTAGGCCACGTGGTGAACAAAGATGGGATCCATGTCGATCCATCCAAGGTAGATTCGATCAAGAATTGGCCTGCGCCTCGTACACCAACAGAAATACGCCAATTCTTGGGTTTGGCGGGTTACTACAGAAGGTTCATCAAAGACTTCTCAAAGATTGCTCAGCCGCTTACACTACTGACACAGAAAGGTGTTGTTTACCGTTGGGGTAATGCACAGGAAACAGCGTTCCAACACTTAAAGGATAGACTCTGTAGCGCACCTATCCTCTCACTGCCTGAAGGCACGGACGATTTCGTAGTCTATTGCGACGCATCTATCCAAGGTCTTGGATGTGTATTAATGCAAAGGGATAAAGTCATTGCTTATGCTTCGCGCCAACTTAAGATTCACGAACGGAATTACACGACACACGACCTAGAGCTGGGAGCGGTTGTCTTTGCACTTAAGATATGGCGACACTACTTGTACGGCACTAAATGTGCTATCTACACTGACCACAGAAGCCTCGAACATATATTCAAACATAAGGAACTGAATATGCGACAGCGACGATGGGTCGAACTGCTAAACGACTACGAATGCTCAATCAGGTACCACCCAGGCAGAGCCAATGTTGTGGCTGACGCTCTCAGTCGAAAGGACACCGCGCCTAAGCGCGTGCGAGCTTTACAACTCACCATACAGTCTAGTCTTCCTTCCCAGATACGAGATGCTCAGGTGGAAGCATTGAAACCAGACAACGTCAGGGCTGAAGCCCTACGTGGCTCAAGGCAACGATTAGAACAAAGGGCAGACGGTGCTTACTACGTCACAGGACGCATTTGGGTTCCACTTTATGGCAACTTACGCGAGCTGGTAATGGATGAAGCTCACAAGTCTCGCTACTCGGTACACCCTGGTTCGGATAAAATGTACCACGATATTAAGACTACATACTGGTGGCCAAGTATGAAGGCCCACATAGCCACATACGTTAGCAAATGCTTGACTTGTGCGAGAGTCAAAGCAGAATATCAAAAACCGTCAGGACCACTCCAACAACCTGAGATACCACAATGGAAATGGGAGCAAATTTCCATGGATTTTGTTACTGGCCTACCTAGATCTCAGCGCGGAAATGATACTATTTGGGTGATCGTGGATCGACTCACAAAGTCTGCTCACTTCTTAGCAATCAAAGAAACAGACAAGTTCTCTACCTTGGCAGACATTTACTTAAAAGAAGTGGTCTCGAGGCACGGAGTGCCCACCTCCATCATCTCTGATCGTGACGCACGTTTTACTTCAGAACTGTGGCAAGCAATGCATAAATCTTTTGGCTCTCGTTTAGACATGAGCACAGCTTATCACCCTCAGACAGATGGGCAGTCTGAGCGCACTATTCAAACTCTAGAAGACATGCTTCGGGCGTGCGTAATTGACTTTGGCAATGGTTGGGAGAAACATCTGCCACTCGTGGAATTTTCATACAATAACAGCTACCACACCAGCATTAAGGCTGCACCATTCGAGGCATTGTACGGGCGTAAATGCCGGTCACCTCTCTGTTGGGCAGAGGTGGGAGATAGTCAAATCACAGGTCCAGAAATGGTAGTCGATACTACAGAAAAGATTGCACAAATACGACAACGCATGGCGGCAGCACGCGACCGTCAGAAAGCATACGCTGATTTAGACAGGAAACTACTCGAATTCCAGGTTGGGGATCGAGCGCTACTTAATGTTTCACCCTGGAAGGGTGTGGTTCGTTTTGGCAAACGCGGCAAACTAAATCCACGATATGTTGGACCTTTCGAGGTTATTGAGAAAATAGGCAAAGTGGCCTACAGATTGAACTTACCACCTGAACTCAGTGCAGTTCACAACGTCTTTCACGTGTCGAATCTGAAGAAGTGTACGTCAGATGAGATCCACATAGTTCCCTTAAAGGAACTCACTATCGACGAGCGGTTGCACTTCGTCGAGGAACCTGTTGAAATCACGGACCGGGATGTTAAGGTCCTCAAGAACACGAGAATCCCTCTTGTACGAGTTCGTTGGAACTCCCGCCGCGGCCCAGAGTTTACCTGGGAGCGTGAAGATCAAATGGAACTTAAATATCCCCAGTTATTCGGAAACCAAGCAACTACTACTGAGGCTGAAGCTACCAATGCTGAATTTCGGGACGAAATTCCAAATCAACGGGGGGATAATGTGACACCCCAAGAAAACCAGTAATCTTCGCAAACCTGCTCGAGGAGCCGCGATACGACACAGGTAAACAACGTCACACTACTAGCTTCCTCAGTAACTGCATGCTAAATTTCGGGACGAAATTTTCTTTCAAGTTGGGGATAATGTGACAACTCGAATTTCCGACGTTCTTTATTCGCATTTAATGCACGTTGACTTTGACTATATGGTTGTGTTATGATAAAACCTAGTGTGTTTGCATGGTTATGTGTGATTGTATATCATGTGTACTGTTTGTAGAACTTAAACTGTTAAGAACCCGACGAAACACAAGGCTGTTTCGCCATAACCCATTCCGACGAAACAGGCTGTTTCGCCATGAACACTCCGACGAAACAGAAGTCTGTTTCGCCGGCCCAGTAATTCACGAAGCCCAGTTTGGGCCCAGAACGTAAACTCGCATACTACTACGTGAATCAATCTATTGTTTCACACTTTTGAACACTCTGAAACCCTAGAACACTCTCTCTTCTGTGCGACGGCAACAACCATTGTTCACCATCATCCCTAGCTCTCGAATCCTTGTTTCTTCATCTTGAATCGGTTAGTGTGTGTTTGTTAATCGATTCCATGTTTCTGTTATATCACGATTCTTGCTTGTGTATATGATTGATGTGTGTTACTGCTGTGATAAGAGTATGATCATGATGTTATAGATTTTGATATGTATGATGTAGTAGGATTTTTATAAAATGCTATGCGAAACTTAAATATGATCGGATACTCGGTTCTGGATGTTGTTATTATAATCTGATTCTGAATGCAAGTTAGATTATGATCGGATACTCGGTTCTGGATGTTGTTATTATAATCTGATTCTGAATGCAAGTTAGCATCTTGATAGGGTTTGATGATGTGATGTTGTAATCGATATGTTGTATACATAAGCTAGGGTTCATGCTAGATGTTAAAACACCGTGATGCTTGTGTTAGAATTATGTGATAATGAATCTTGTGAATGAATGATTCTGCATGATCGATGTTATTGATGTCGGCTGCTAACATGATTAGGGTTTCTGTGTATTTCGTAACTGCTGTAACTGTGTCTACGAATCAGACATTCGACGAAACAGGAATCTCGGCGAAACAGAAAGTGTTTCGCCAAGAGTCGTCGACGAATTAGAATCCTGTTTCGCCAAGCAAAGCCACGACGAAACAGAATATGTTTCGTCACTATATATGTTTCGTCACTATATATGATTCGCCACTATGTGTGTTTCGCCAACTCACTTGTTTCGCCAACTTATGTGTTTCGCCATATATGTGTTTCGCCGAGCTGTGCTGTAACTTGAGTTAATTCTGTTAAGTGTTAACTGAAATATTTAACGGCTGTTATATGTTAAATATGACTTGTATGATTGTGATTACGTGTTACATGCTTATACATGAACAACTGAAACACAAACTGATTATGTATACGTGCATACCTTAGGACGTGATTGATTATTTGCGAGCACTTACATACCTAGCATACCGAGCAAACCAAGGTGAGTTCACACAAGCCAAGGCATGGGGTTCCCAGGGGGGAATGGGGATTGATGATTACTGTACATACATAGATGACAGAACCTACTGCTAGACTAGTAACACTTATTGAACGATCTTCGCATACCTGCCAAGGACATTGGCCGCGATATTATGACTGACTTCGCACACCTGCCAAGGACATTGGCCGCGAACTAAATCTACAAATCTTCGCACACCTGCCTCGAGAGGCCGCGATACAAACAAACCTAGTCTAGAAAAACTTGGGGAAAGACTTTCCCCAACATCTTCGCACACCTGCCTGGAGGGCCGCGATGGAAATTAATATGATACATTGTAACGAACGAACATACTACTACTCGCGCTATACTATTACTGAACAATTAACTGTGAACTCGCTCAACTAGTTGTTGACTCTCTCTTGCATGCCTTGCAGGACCTTAGGTACATATGGAGCTTGCACAGGGAGGAGCAGGTCGTTGTGGGACATGGATCGATGATGCCATGTTAATTATCTAAACGTTTGAATTTACGATTTACATTGGGTTTACATACTTATGCTTCCGCTACATACTTGTTGATGTTTGGTTTTGAAAACACCTTTCGTATTGATGAATGATTTTTGGTAATTACTTACATGTTCAATATGATTGGTGGCTTGATCCTGGTCAGTCACGCCTCCAAGCGGTGATACTTCGCGTGTGGATTTTGGGGGTGTGACAACACAGGTGTCACAGTCTCCCCTACTTCAGGAAATTTCGTCCCGAAATTTATTTTAGAGGAAACTTGTGAGCGCTTGAAACATGAAGTTGAAAAGATCAAACAACACTGGTTAAAGTCCTGAACTTCTAGTAACTTTAAATAACATCATGCTTGCAATGTGAGAGGGACACTTATATATAAGTATATAAAGCGTTATTGGTGCGTCCACCGTACCTCTATTACATTGCTCACATTCCTTTATGGTTGCCACTATCGGTTCTTACACATAATAAGTCTTACTGTGGTTTCCGTGCACTGAACTTCATAATTATGTATGCATCCATAATTACGTCATTCCTTGCATATTCACGTAGTGCATCTTATAATGTGTAGGGGAAGAAAACAATGAACGAGCCGGTGATGATTGTGACTGGACTATCATAGGGTCCTTTTTAATTAAATCAGTAAATGATTTCAATAGACTACCAAGGAGTCTATTCAGCTATATCACCACTTGTCGTTCTTAACCAAATTTTGAATCAATCTTTCTGACAAGACCACTCAAGGGGTCTCTTTGAAAGATGGAATGGTACTATATAATCCAAGGGTCTTAACGATTACGTAGAAGCCCATTAAGGATTTAAGGTAGTACCTTTTTGAATATCCTACCATGAATCCCTCATATGAAGATATGAAAGGTTCTACGAGGATTTGGATAATGAATATCCAGAGTATACAAAAATACAAACAAAAAAAATGCATAAAAGAAAACACAAAATGCATAAACACATAGTCACATAACCACAAAATTGTTTAACTTGATTTGTTATCATTTTGTTAATTTGTTTTTTGTTAATAGCGCATATGCATTTAAAGCACACTAGGAATCCATTCCGTTGATTTCATTTGGTACTTTAAACATTATCAAGAATCTAACTATGAAGATAGAAAGATCTTAAAGAGAAAATTCGATTTCAATTATAAGGAACCGAAATGTTCGAATTAAAGTACACAAGGAATCCAATTAAGGACTCTGATTTGAAAGATAATCATCCACAAGGGTCTAATTGTGAAGATAAAAAGATCCCATATGGAATTTAGAAGTTGAAGATGTTTTGAAACCTTGCACTGGATGTGCTTAAGTCAAAACATGAAGTAAAAATGCTTATGAAGTTGGGATGCTAGATATGTCAAGGCGACATATGAAGCAGAATTTGAAGGTTAAGTCAATGTATGAGGAAAATATTTTGAAAACTATGCATGGTGTTTCTTTTAAAAATGTGTTTAATGTTTTTGAAACCTTATATATAATACTTTTGAAATCATAAAGTAGGTGTATTAGGTAAGTATATTTATAAAAATGTTTTAAAATCATGCGAGATGAATTTTGAAATTATGTATAAGGTTTTTGAAAACATGATTGATGCTTTTGAAATCATGAAGGTTGATTGTTGAAAACATAGACAATGCTTTTGAAATATGCATTTGATATGTTAAGTAAATATACTATATTAAGAACGTTTTCGAACTATATATAAAATGTTTTTGAAATCATGAAGGTTGTTTTTGAAATATAGACGATGCATTTGAAAAAATTGTTTTCAGACTATATGAAATGTTTTGAAATCATGAAGGTTGTTTTTGAAATACTCATATTATGTATGTTGAAAAATCAAAACATAATGGGTATGAGATTTGAAAATACCCTTAGTTATCTAACCAAGGATTCAAAGGCACAGATGTGCAGAAGCATGATTACTCATAATGTCACTTTATTTTTTGTACTTCGTGTCTTAGAATGAAACGAGTACTTAGAATTTTCTATGGGAATCATGAGTAAACACAAGAATAGGAAATATTCACAAGAGTAGTTTGTAAGGAACACAGTTCCTTAATGTAGGTATTATAGGGAAATGCCATACACACATGTAACTACACTTGAATATCAGAATTTGTGATCAACGATTTATTTATAAACAAAACTGATTGTTTCACATTACAAGAAAAACAAAGAAAGAAAAGCATAAGATTAAAACAGCAACATCTTATACTCAGCCAAATGCTCTGTGGGTCAGATTTTGTTGGTGCATTCATCTGTTGTCTTTGATCGAGTCTCGGTTGCGTCGTAAATCTGAACGAGCATGAAGTCATCTTTAAGAATGATGACATCACATGTGTGACATCAAGGATGACATCACAACAATGACATCATCACTTTATACAAATCAGATTTGAGATTCGCTTGAAAACAAGAATTGAATGTTTCGCTTGAATGGTCCATATATATATGAGGGTTTCGCTTGAACTGGTTCTGTCATTTTCAAGCGAAAGTAGGATGAGTATATATAGGGGCCATGTCATTTCATTTGTAACAGATTTCGAATTCCATACCGAGGTGCTGCCGGTGTGAAGACTGATTGTAATTGCTAGTATATCAATATAATCAGTGTTTAAAGTGATATTCAAGCTGTTTCGACGTCGGTTTCTTAGTTTCCGCCTCTGAAACTGATAAAATCTCTCCTAAACGACTCGTTTGGGTCACAAAACCGATCCTACAAGTGGTATCAGAGCTAACCGCTTGAAAATTACATCGTATTGTGTGATTCTTTAATCGAGGTTGGGAGTTGTTTGAGAAAAGAGATCATGTGAATGTGTGAATTGTATCAGTTGATCAGACTTTGCATGTGCTTACATCGTTCCTAGAGTTAAAGTTCACGGTCAAATTCATGTGACATTAACTTGTCGGGTCTCGTAAATTGAAGCTCAGGTTGCCTGGTTTGATAATATTTGTCGGGCATAGTGCATGTGAACATAGATTGTCGGTTAAGTGGATTGTGAGGCCAAATCAAATTAAGTAGAGTAATATAGGCTCAATCAGTTTGCATGTGAATTTTGTTTGAAGTCCAATAGAATTGTTTTGGTATAAATTGTTGTCGGCAAATTAAAAAAAAATTTGATTTGCATGTGATATGATTAAACTTTGTCAGCGGCATGTTCATGTAAAGATTATTATTGTTTGTTGACTATTGTCTAGGTAGTAACAATTCAAGTGAAAATTGTCAGTAGTACATGTGCTAGTTTCGGCCCAATCAAAGATTTGTGAAGTGAGACAAAATTTCGGTTATTTGATTTGGAATTGGGTAGGTGCATGTGATCAGACTTTAATTGCTATTCAATCAATATTGAGAACTTGTTTTGTCAGCCCACAATTTGATAGTTATCACAATAGTTCTCGGCCCAATCATTGTTTAGTAGAACCTACTTTATACTCGGAACAATTGAAAGGTATTTTGGTTGAAAGGTAATCTAATTTGAAATTGATATTTCTTTTAGAGTGACTATTTTGAAAAACGGGTTTCCGAATCATGGATATAAATTTCTTTAATATGACAAGTGAAACATTTAATAGAATAAATGTACTAAAGAAAGAGTTTGACTCGTGTTCAGGTTGTCCAGGAGAAAGTACAAAGAGTATCATTGAGAGGTATAGCCATCTTGTTCGCTCAATGTCTGAGAAGGGTATTCAGAAAAGTCCAGATGAATGGGTTGATAAATTAGCTAATGCCATACCTCAACAAGAGTGGGGTACATATCTTTTGGATTTAAAAAGAACTGGAGAATACTTTAGATTGACAATTTGTCCATTCATTGAGAAACTTGAAGAACAGATGAAGAGGAATGCTGAGAAGAAGAAAAGTCAAAGTGGAAAATCAATATTAAAGAAGAGCAAGAGTAAAGGTGTTCAAGTGGGAGAGGAACAGACTGAAGAAATTTCAGTTTTGAAAGACGAGAAGAAAGCTGATGAGAAACAGATTTTTGATTTGCAGAAAAAATGTGAAAAGCTGAAATCTGAAAACGTTAAACTGTTAAGTGATTTGAACAGTTTGACATTGAAAAACGAGATTTTGAAAGAAAAGGAAAAAGAATTTGAAAATGAAAAATTAAAATTTGAAAAAGATTTTCAAAGTCAAATGAAGATTTTAGAGGATGAGAAATCTGCTATTTTTAAAAATAATGTTGAAAAACAGATTGAAATAAACTCTCATCTTCAGAAAATCATTCGGCTTGAAAATGAAGCTGAAAAAGCTCGGATTAAAATCAAAGAGCTTGAAGAGAACTTGAAAGGTTTTGAGACTTCGTTATCAACACCAGATTATCCATGTTCAATATCGATCAATTCTGTTCCAATAAGTGACTATGTCACAAACTTTGACAAAGTCAAGGTTGAAGATTGTGATGAGAAAACTGATGGCGAATATGAGGAGTTTTATTCAGCAGACGAGTCTGAGTCAGAGTCTGATGCTGAAAATGAGAAAAAGAAACTATTTTTAAAATTAAAAGAAAAAATTCAAGAAACTGTTCTGCAATCGACTGAAAAGGGTGAATGCTCTACGCAAAAACCTTTGAAGAAGAAAGTGGAACAGAAACAAAAAATTAAAAATTCAGAAAATGGTAAAAAATAAGAATAAAAGCTCATCAGTTCAATCATCCAATCATTATAAAAAATCACAAAAATCTGAAAAACAAAACTCAAAAACAGTTGGTAATGAGTGGTGCAGGTTTGACCATAGTGCTTTAAAGCCAAATCCAGTTTTCAAGAGGAGTGATGATCACCACAAAGCCAGACAATGCTATGATCTGAGTGTTTGGTGTGAAAGTGGTGATTGGTACGATAACAGAGTGTGTTACAGATGCGACTATCAAGGACACATTGCTGTTAACTGCCAGAGTTGGAGATTTAAGTCAAGAAGATGCTTTAATTGCAACATCATTGGCCATATTGCTTGAGATTGCTCAATGAGATCAATGAGAAGATCGAGGGCTGAATCTCAGAAGCAGGTGAAGAAACCAGTCAATGTCAAGCCCAAAACAGAAAGTTCAAGAATCTAAAGTTCAAGAACAGAAAGTGAAGCTTTCACAGGGGCAGAAAGACAGACTGAGGAAAAAAGAGGAAGAAAGCGAGAGAGTATCTCGAAAGGATTTTGTCCTCAGATACAACTGGTAAAATAGATAAAAGTTCTGATAAATCGTCTTGCTCACCAAAGAACAACAAATCAAGCAAAACGAATTCATCAGATACAAATCCGAGGACGAAAGAGGAAAAGAAGAAGAAGAAAGTTTGTGGCAATGAATCTGTTTCTTCGGAAACAAAGGAGACACATGTCGGCGATGAATCTGGCTCATCAAAGTCAGACAAGCCACATTCAGGCAATGAATCTGGTATGGTAAAACCAAAAGAGCCATGTGTTGAGGTAAAAAATGAGAATTCTGGTCTAACAATGGATGATGCAAATTTTCCACCATTGTTGAACAAGAATTCAAAATCACCCAAGGACCGTCAGGCTTGGGTGAATCTGTTTAAATGAAAAACCTGACTTGCCGGAGCTTCTAAGTTGGTAATCGTGGAGCAGGAATCGGCATATTTCTTGAGAAATTCACAAATGTGATATTTCGACTTACAAGTGGTAAATCAGGGACATTAAGTTGTACTTGATTTTCTACATGTGATTGTGTTGTTAAAATCGATAAATGTTAAATCTTACAAGTGGTTAAAGAAAACAAGGTGATGAATGATCCCCATGTTTGAGAAATGACTTACAAAACTAATTTTCCAGAAAAACCATTTTGATTAAAACAAACTTAAGTGTTTTGAAATCACTATGGGAAAATAGTTTGTTGTCAGGGGGAGTTCTGATTGTTCAAGCCAAGTGAATGGAGAATTGAAGTGATTCTTATCATGTTGTCATATTTCTTGTACATTTTATTTTCAAAATTTTCAAGAAAATCAAAATTGAGACATATTTTGATTTTAGGGGGAGTAAAAATTTAAAAAACAATTAGAAAATTTGAAAATGTCAAAAACATTGAAAAATGAAAAAATGAGTTTTGTTGTGAAAAAGAGGAAATGATAGTAGATCAGTTAGACTGTCACATCATGCTAAAGAAATGGAAAGTCAAAATGTGATAAACGATCTCACTAAAGATGTGACGGTAGGCTCAGCTAGACTAGTAGATTTGCGATAACGATACAAACCTAAAATGAAAAAGCCTAGTTCTAGAGGGAAACATGGTCAAAATCATAGTACTTAGTTTTCGCTGATTGTGTACCTACTAAGTAATCGCTGATTGTCGAAAGACATAAAACTAGTTAAGTTTGTGAACTTTCACAACTTTGCTGAAAAGTCGTTGTGATTGTGCATTTCATTTTGCAAAGATTTAAACTTGTTTTATTTCTTTATTTTGTTTAAGCATTGGACATCCTCTGCGTATACGTGAGTATCGACCTGGATGTTATTGCCTAAACGTTCTGCTTTATTTTCTTTGGTGTTTCGTTTAAGCTTTGGATCACCTCCGCATATACGGAAGTATCGACCTGGTGGTTAAAGCCTAAACAACTTCAACTTGTTTTATTTTCTTATTTTGTTTAAACATTGGACTTTCTCTGCGTATACAGAAGTATCGACCTGATTGTTAATGTTTAAACATTCTGCTTTGTTTTTCGCACAAATCACAATTGATAAAAGTTTAAAGGCATTACTTGAGTCAGTGTATTGCATGATGAGGGGATATGCTGAGATCGTGGGGTCCATAAGAATTTAGTGCAATATTAATATACCTTAACGTATCGGTAAGCATTTCGAAAGTTTTTAGATTGAGTTTAAGTGGACAACAATATCGTCAATCCATGTGAATCATTTAGAGCTTATAATGTTTAAAGCTTAACGGTGCTAGTGATTGGTCACATACACTGATATGATCCTCTTACACAAACTCACAAAAATATTGTTTGTAAATATTTCTTTACTGCATTTTTTAATATTTAAAAAAAATCCAAAAAGATTTCAGTGTGTTGTAGCATAAATTTTGAAAAAGTCAAAAAGATTTTCGATAACTGATGTTGGAGAGCTGATATTCAAAATTCCAAGTGCTGAACATGAACTGGTTTGGGAGTGTGTGTATTGAATTGAGAAATTTATTTTGAGAAAGAAAAAGTTTGATTAGTTAATCAAGGTCATTAATTTGAACTTGATGTAACTATTACTAGTAAGTTTTTCTTATTGATTTAAGTGAAAACTTATGTTTTGATGAGAAAATGTGTGCAGGAAATGAGCTTATCAGAATTAAAGCCAGGGATTGATCTCAAGGTGATAGTTAATTCCACACAGCGATTCCATCATGATGAGAGGGGGAGTCTGACGAGGTTAGAGTCAAAGAGAATATCCTGGTATATGCTAAGAAATAAAAGAGACTGATAAAGACTGAAGATTGAGAAGACTAGATACTTCAGACTCGTCAACATCTGAGGGGGAGTCTGTTGGTGCATTCATCTGTTGTCTTTGTCTCATATCGAGTCTCGGTTGCGTCGCAAATCTGAACGAGCATGAAGTCATCTTTAAGAATGATGACATCACATGTGTGACATCAAGGATGACATCACAACAATGACATCATCACTTTATACAAATCAGATTTGAGATTCGCTTGAAAACAAGAATTGAATGTTTCGCTTGAATGGTCCATATATATATGAGGGTTTCGCTTGAACTGGTTCTGTCATTTTCAAGCGAAAGTAGGATGAGTATATATAGGGGTCATGTCATTTCTTTGTAACAGATTTCAAATTCCATACCGAGGTGCTGCCGGTGTGAAGACTGATTGTAATTGCTAGTATATCAATATAATCAGTGTTTAAAGTGATATTCAAGCTGTTTCGACGTCGGTTTCTTAGTTTCCGCCTCTGAAACTGATAAAATCTCTTCTGAATGACTCGTTTGGGTCACAAAACCGATCCTACAGATTTGCATTGACAATCTTTGTTCACTTGTTCCTGAAATAGCTCGTCTCGCCGTAGTTGTACCAAGTACCAGATGGTAAACGAGCTGGAGCAGGGTTGACTTGGGGTTGGTTTGGTCCACCTTGGATTGGGTTGAATTGACAAGCATTTTCCAGGTGACCGAGTCATCCACATGATGCACACAGACGACACTGCAGGTAAGCTCGGTGAGGGGCATTACACTTGTTGCACATCAGTGCAGTACCGGCATAAGGTTTCCTAGCAGGAGGTTGAGCAGCAGCAAGGTTTATAACAACTTTGTTTTGGATAGCAAAGCGGCATATGTTAACCAAATGTCCCCACCGTCCACAGTAGGTACATTTGAAGCAAGGTATGAGGTTTGAATGATGACGGTCGCACCGCTTGCACCATGGGGCAGCTCCCAAATACGGCTTCCTAGCTGGTGGCGTTGCCACTTGGCTAGGTCCCGCTTGATTAGGTGTAACTGCTGTGGGTTTCCTTGAAGCCTTACGCTTCCTTGATTTTGGTGCAGGCTTGACTTCTGCTTCCTTTGGTGACTCTTGAGTGGCTTCATTGTTGAGACGAGACATGGCAATGCCTAAATCCACCGTCTTCAGAATCACTTCGCCTATTTGTTGAGCAAATTTGGCTGTTTGCTCGGACATTTGACCGTTGCTGAGAGGAAGAGACATTCTAGAAGGAAATGAAAGACATAGGAAGAAACAAGTGGAATGTTATCGGAAAATCAAAACAAAATGGCAACGGATAAAATTGCAATCATTTGTTTGTTACCTAAGGCAAATAAATGAGACGGTGACTAATCAAAGTAAACAGGTCATATTAATGTATTACTGAAGACATGCTCACCTATAAGTGAACACTCACCCCAAGAGTTCCCAGGTAAGAGTGACTGGTCCGATTCTGCGGATTTGTACGAACACTCTAGCCTTAGACAGAAAACTCAGAGAACAGGCATTCACTCTTCCAGTTTGCACGTGTTCACATTATTTAGAACCCAAAACCTTGACGAGATTTTGAAAACTTAGAAGGCACAAGGCCAAAAATCAAACTGGAAGGGTTCAAAACCATATAATAAATCATCCTAGAACAGATGATTGCTTTTCAAAGAGGTTTTGAAATTTGTGTTCCTGTTGTGGTTGTCGCCTAAGGATAGGTGACGGTATTGTTTTATGACTAATCGCAAGTAAACTCTCGTTAGGGTCCTAGGAAGGTTATAGACTAGGTCAAAGCATTACTAATAACCTAATTCCCTATAACCATGAGCTCTGATACCAACTTTTCTGTCACACCCCAACCACGTAAAACAACAAATCGTGGCGGAAACGTCGGGGAGTGTTGTAACAGAATCATTGTTTCATAACACATGGAAATTTGAAATTTTGTTTTATTGATTAACTGAGTAAAATGTCTAAAAAACAAAGGAGTTTAACATAATTAACTAGTCTTGCATCTTTTATTGTCACTAAGGCCAAAGTCCGCCTATGTGTATCTTGATCAATCCTATGCATCATCTCCTTAAACACATGTGAAAATAGGTACGTCAGCATAAAAATGTCTGTGAGATACATAGGTTTTGTGAAAAATAGGATTCATGACTTATAAGTTTAGAAAAAGTTGTTTAACAAAAGTCAGTCATGATCCTTGTAAAATGTTTTGTTTTATAAATCATTTGAAAATCAAGGATAAAGTAGATGATATGTAAAAGAGTAATGTAAAGTTAAATGAATAACCAAGTAAAATGAGTTTGTATAAAATGAGTTGTTTTGTAAAACAATTGTTTAGTGAAAATATGTCATTTGTGTGAAATGTAATATGTCAAATATTGAAATGGTTTAAATAACGCTACGATATGTAATACTATAAAAGCACTTATATATAGGAAGTACCAGCGGCGTATCCACCATGCTCTTATCTTATTACACACGCCTCGTTATTTAAATCACTTACCCAAACAAACCATCCATGTAAAATTTTTTATGTATAGTCAAATGTCAGATGTTTATGTAAAAACCATCATATGTAAACCATGTAATGTGTAAACAAAAGTTATGTATGGTAAGTAAAATGAGACTACTTAAACCACAAGTAAAAATGTACAAAACAAAGTATTTGAATAAATCAAAAGTTATGCTTTGTAGAATAATGCATGCTTTACTGATAAAACATTTATGCGGTAATGTTAAACGCCTACATTCAAGCCTTGAGACAGACGGATAACCCTAAGTAAAGGTTATCAAAAGAAAATGTTTTCGGATTCGGTCATTCCATCCATCCAAACAAACCTAGGATTTTAGGAACGGGATTTGTCAAGTCCTATGGTACCACTACCTAATACCGAGTGGCATGATCGGTGTTAATGAAGGTAATTTAGTCCCGTTAAACAAACCAAATGATATACCCAATGTAAGCATGTTTTATGAAAATAATGTACCTAGTATGCTAAGTGAACATACAAGGTAGAGATATAAAACAATGTGTCCATATGTTACTAGAACATATGCAACAAAGATGCAATGTAAAAAAAATGTAATAAGTATGCTAAGTTAACATACAAAGCAGAAAAGTCATGTAAATCAATGTGCTAAATATGCTCAGTCAACATACATAGCAGAAAATGTAATGTAAAACAATGTGCTAATATACCAAGTAAACATATATAGCAGAAAAGTCATGTAAATCAATGTGCTAAATATGCTCAGTTAACACACATAGCAAAAGCAGAAAAGTCATGTAAATCAATGTGCTAAATATGCTCAGTCAACATACATAGCAAAACATAATGAAATCATGTACTAATAGTGTACTAATAAACATAGTAAGTATATGATGTGAAAACATGGAAAGCATGAAAATAACAAGTAGGCACATGTGTTTCACCCCAAAACGTTTGGAAAACAGTAAAAGAGGGGTCTATGTACTCACTTGAGGGTGCTTAGAAGTCTTAAACAACAACCAAGCAAAGCTAGAGGGATCACGGAAGTCAAACGGCACCTAATATAGATAACTACATAAATAACCGGACCTAAATCGGGAGATTGGATAGTATGAGGTTTCGTAAACCAGATGAGCATTGGAACTCATATGATATGGTTTAACAAAGCCTACATACTAAAATGAAACCTAACCTAAGTGCTTACGACCCATTACGACCCGTTTAGGTGGCTTACGCTACTTTAACGCGTCGTGTGCACAAAGCGCGTTCGAGACGTCTAACTAGTCCTATGACAAGTATTATATGCTCATACATGTCTAATATTGTTGTCTAATCAGTTTAAATATCAAAAAAAAAAAAATTATGTTACATATGTTTAAAATGAAATTTGGCATAAAAAGGGCATTTTGGTAATTTACCTTAGGCATAAGAACTACTTATCATACAACTACTTAAATGACGTGACCATAAGGTATAACCTCGAAAGCTTATTCCCTATACAACTATGATCACCCAAAGTGTTTGGTCAGATCCTAATGATCGACCAAATGGGTCGTGTTCGAAAGCATAAGCGATTGATTAGATCGCTTACCCTTACGACCCTAAACAAGCACAAATCTAAAAGTGACGAGCTAAACATGCTAGAACATGTTTAGTCAAGTTAGAAAACAGGTTTTGATATCAAAACAAACAGTTTTGATACCCTAGAGTAGTTTGGTTACAAAATACGCGAGAACACACATTTTGCTCGAAACTATGACTCGTCACTAAGCCTAGATAACGTGGTAATCAGTAGGTATAGTACTAAGGACTATAACCATCGTGAATACGCTCACGTTATGAAGTTCAAATGAACTTCGCATTGACCATAATCTGGTCAATGCAGAAAGTTAAACGCAGTTTGACTTTCAAGCTAAAAACGCATAAAAAGAACGAAGGAACACTTACAAAGGGTCCCCGCAAGATTGATTCCAAGTAATCTCAGGTAGGAAGTGTATAAACACAACCACTTAGAGAAAAACTCAGATCAATGTGGGTTGCAACAATTGAGAGCAAGGGGTATATATAGTTTTCGTACAACCGTTAGGATCGTTCATCGGGAAACGTGCTTCGATCTAGGCCGTACACATGGGCCCATTGTTTTACAAAACCATGGGAGCCCCTAGATTATGCCCAATGTTTGCAAAAAACCAGTTGCAAGTGGAAAATGAGTGTATAACAGCTGCAAACAGCTATTAAACACATTCTGTGCAGATCTGGGAGGGCCTAGCAGCCTGCGTAAGACATGTACAAAGCTTACGCGGCCCGCCTGGGTGCTCTGATCAGCAAACAACTTTTGCAGAATGACAGTTTCAGTCCTTGTTGGCGTTTAAAGCCATTTCTGACACTTCTAAGGCCCATTAAGCCAACTTTAAGGCCCTAAAATGTTGCCTAAACATTGTGGACATGTAACATGCTCAAAAATATGCCGGATGTCAGTTCATTTTGTGACAACCCGCACTAAACCAGGTATCTGTACGACTTAATTAATGATTAATTACTGCTTAATTACTGTGCTTGCTTGAACTAGCTGATGAACTGCTACTTAAATACTGATACATGAACTTACTTGCATCATACTTACTTGCTGTCACTACATTATTTACATACGGCACCTTAGTGACAAACATGATGCACAAAGAGCACAGTAGCACAATACACGGATAACCTATTGAACATGCTGATAAAGCCAGCATCAGGCAAACACTGCCTCCAAGGCCTATAAGAGCCTGAGATATTTTACTACACTAGTAGTGAGTGTAGGGACACACGGGTTGTGGAACTGCGTCTCTAGGAATAAGATACACTGATTGGATGTGCCTAAAACGTACTCTAAGTACAAAACACAGCACTTTAATAAATAATCCAGCTTCTAGCTGACTAGTAAAGTGCCAAAATATGGGGAAAATACTACTAGACACTTTCTAAAGTGTTGGAATTAAATTGTGTCACTAAAAATAACAATAACGACACTTTAAAGCTTTTGTAACGCTTTAACGGATTACTATCCAACCAAACAACCGGACTTTACCCGGAACATGAAAATATTATTATTTTCACTATTTATATTTTTCTGAGCCAGTTAGGGTCCCTGATTACCCTAACACCCGTCATAACACATAACATACAACTAACTAAGTTAAACACTTAACTAACCTAATTAACCTAACTAAACACCAACTAAGCTAGTTGAAATCGGTTAGGACCCCCCCCCCCCATGGCCGATTTCGATCCCTTTGTAACTATGGGGAGACAATACCTTGTACTTGAGTGATTAAATTAATCACCTTGCTTAATATCTTTGTGACATTGTATCCATTGGTTAATACACTTAAAGTTTGCCTATAAGATCATGTTATTACATATCATAACACACACTTAACAAAACTCACCAACACACCTCTCCCTCTTGCTCTCTACCTCTCGGCCGAACACCCCACCCCCCTTATCCATCATTTT
>JARYGA010039336.1:0-49556 GCA_030545235.1 Helianthus tuberosus | reverse complement strand
CATGTTATCATTCCACTAGAAAGAACTACATAGACATAGCTCATGTGTGACTAATTGCAGTGATGAAAGGGAACTAAGTACTCAGATTCCTAGAACATGAGGTTGTTACCCGATGATCAATCAACCCTTAGCCAAGCCTAACTATACCCATGATATCTCGATTGCCAACGGCACCAAGAACGTATGGTTTCTAATTAGTTTGACATAAGAATTAACAATTTACTAACAAACAATCACACACCATAACAAACAAACCATAGAGATAAAGGTTGTTATTCTAGAAATTAGGAAATCAAACATGAAATGTCTCAAGCAAACCTTCAATCCAGGATGATCACAAAGTGTTTAGCCACTCATGGCTTGAAACAGCATCATAGCAATAGTATTATTGTTCATACGGATCGAGGACAACAAAACTAATGATTTCCAAGTGTTCTTCAAGCTCAATGTCTCCAAAAGATGCTCCAATTCGTTCCCAATGATGTGTGTAACCGAAATCATATGATAAGACACCATAAAAACCCCAACAAATGTCAATTAATGCGCAAGTTACTTTTTGTGATAGGTCGGTGACGTAACCTACGGTCCTCCGCCGTAGGTTACGGCGGTCATTACAACAGCGCATCAGTATAAGGCGCCGTAACCTACGGCGCTCCACCGTAGGTTACGGCGATGAGTGGTTCTTTACGGTGATCAGGTCCTGATCTACGGCAGGAAGTTTGTGTACAAGTGGAGGCCGTAACCTACGGCGTAGAGCCGTAGGTTACGGTGCTGAGTGGGGCTATTTCCTTTGTTTCACCCTCAAAACTTGATTTCTTCATCTCTTAATGCTGCCATCTACCCACATCCATCCAAGCTTCACAAAAGCCACTTCTTAGGTACTTTAATACCTGCAACATCAAGCATCTAGTGATTACCATGTTCAAGCCATTAACCGTGTAAAGCATGGGATTTTAATCATTTTAAGGCTCTTAAGGGTTGTCCTACGGACCACCCGTCAGGTTACATTGAGTTCAATCAGATACGTCGGAACGCATGTTTTCCTATGGTTAACGCATCACATAACGTTTGAACTAATCCATTCGATGTATGCGATGTACCCGCACTGCAACGCGCACAGGTGTTATTGCTTATTTAATTTAATTTAAATTAAAGAGAAAAATGTCCGGATAGTCCCTGTGGTTTGCCCATTTTTCACATTTAGTCCCTAACTTTCTAAAATTACAGCTATAGTCCCAACTTTTGCAATTTTGTTCCCGGATAGTCCCTGGCGTGGATGAAGGTAAGTTTTTGGTGTTAAGTGTATGTAAAATTACTAAAATGCCCTTGTTATTAAAAATAAACCAAAAAGAGATGACCCACCCCTTATCTTCTTCTCCCTCATCTCTCTCTCTAACCCACCACCACCATCACCGTCACCGTCACCGTCACCACCACCTTCATGCCTCATTACTGAGTATGAAAAAAATGAAAAAGAGAATCTTGTACCGAGTATGAAAAAAAGTATGAAAAAATGAATTAAAACCTCCATTTATTCCAATCTTCTTTCTCTGCAATCTTTTTCTTCTTTTCTTCCTAATAATCATCTGATCTCTATTAATCATGACGAGTTCAAACCAAAATTTTCCAAACATTACCAATCTAATGCCAATTAAACTATAAAAACTGCTATTTGTTCACAACGGATCAAGTTCAACCATATATAAAACCTGTTTTTGAGCCAAACCAGATTGGTTTTAAAACTTCTTAAGATTGAGTCAAAGCCAAATATGCTCAAACTAGTTCTAAAAGAAAACCATAAAACTATATCGGATAGGATTGTCTTGAAAACCGATTTCATTGCGTTATTTAATTAGCCATTCTCCCAAACCGGATTCAAAGTATATATATACTCAAACTGACGGATGGGATCGGATCCGACTGGTTTCACCAAAACAGGTTTCTGGATCGGTTTCGGATCATTGTGGAGTCCGGTTTCTAATATGGCGCACACTGATGACCCTTTTTTTCCATAAGTTATTACTGTGGAGGAGGTGGTGGTGATGGTGATGGTGATGGTGGTGGTGGGTCAGAGAGAGAGATGGAGGATTTGCCTAGCTTTTTGAATGCACCAGAAAGTTATCATGCTTATTTGAGGATGAAATTGAATCGGTTTTCGAATTTGGATAAGGCTGATTGGATTTTCATCAACACTTTCCAATCACTGGAACATGAGGTTATTGTAGACGGAGCAGATGCCGGAGTGGAGGTCTGAATGTGTGAAGCAGGTGCCGGGATCTGAAGGTCTAAAGGTTAGAAGTGGGGAAAAAGGAAAGAATAGGAGAGAGGGGTGGGGATGGGGTGGGTAAAAGGCTTAGGTTTTTTTATTAATTATTGAGGGCATTTTAGTCATTTCACTCCCTACTTAACTGAGAAAACTAACTTCATCCGCGCCAGGGACTATTCGGGAACGAAAATTGAAAAGTTGGGGACTATAGAGGTAATTTTAGAAAGTTAGGGACTAAAGGTGAAAAAATACCAACCCACAGGGACTATCCGGGAATTTAACTCTAAATTAAATAAGAAGATGACCAACATTGTTCTTTTGACGACAATTAAATTTAAAATTTTTGGTAGGGTTTTATAAACATCATTTCCAAACTATAAATAAGCAACATGTTCTTGCTTCATGTTGTTGTAATATATGCATTGGGTTACATTGAGTTCAATCAGATACGTCAGAACGCATGTTTTCATATGGTTAACGCATCACATAACGTTTGAACTAATCCATTCGATGTTTGCGATGTACCCGCGCCGCAACGCGCACGGGTGTTATTGCTAGTTTAATTTAAATTAAAGAGAAAAATGTCCGGATAATCCCTGTGGTTTGCCCATTTTTTACCTTTAGTCCCTAACTTTCTAAAATTACAGCTATAGTCCCCAACTTTTGCAATTTTGTTCCTGGATAGTCCCTGGCGTGGATGAAGGTTAGTTTTTGGTGTTAAGTGGATGTAAAATTACTAAAATGCCCTTGCTATTTAAAATAAACCAAAAAGAGATGACCCACCCCTCATCTTCTTCTCCCTCATCTCTCTCTCTAACCCACCACCACCATCACCGTCACCGTCACCACCACCACCACCACCACCTTCATGCCTCATTACTGAGTATGAAAAAGAGAATCTTGTACTGAGTATGAAAAAAATGAAAAAGAGTATGAAAAAAATGAATTCAAACCTCCATTTATTCCGATCTTCTTTCTCTGCAATCTTTTTCTTCTTTTCTTCCTAATAATCACCTGATCTCTAATAATCATGATGAATTCAAACCAATATTTTCCAAACATTACCAATATGATGCCAATTAAACTATAAAAACTTCTATTTGTTCACAGCGGATCAAGTTCAACCATATATAAAACCTGTTTTTGAGCCAAACCAGATTGGTTTTAAAACTGCTTAAGATTGACTCAAAACCAAATATGCTCAAACCAGTTCTAAAAGAAAACCATAAAACTATACCGGATAGGATCGTCTTGAAAACCTATTACATTGCATTATTTAATTAGCCATTCTCCCAAACCGGATTCAAACTATATCTATACTCAAACTGACGGATGGGATCGGATCCTACTGGTTTCACCTAAACAGGTTTCTGGATCGGTTTCAGATCATTGTAGGGTCCGGTTTCTAATCTGGCGGACACTGATGACCCTTTTTTGCCATAAATTATTACTGTGGAGGAGGTGGTGGTGATGGTGGAGGTGGTAGTGGGTCAAAGAGAGAGAGAGATGGAGGATTTGCCTAGCTTTTTGAATGCACCAGAAAGTTATCATGCTTATTTTAGGATGAAATGGAATCGGTTTTCGAATTTGGATAAGGCTGATTGGATTTTCAGCAACACTTTCCAATCACTGGAACATGAGGTTATTGTAGCCGGAGCAGATGCCGGAGTGGAGGTCTGAAGGTGTGAAGCAGGTGCCGGGATCTGAAGGTCTGAAGGTCAGAAGTGGGGAAAGAGGGAAGAATAGGAGAGAGGGGTGGGGATGGGGTGGGTAAAAGGCTTAGGTTTTTTATTAATTATTGAGGGCATTTTAGTCATTTCACTCCCTATTTAACTGAGAAAACTAACTTCATCCGCGCTAGGGACTATTCGGAAATGAAAATTGAAAAGTTGGGGACTATAGAGGTAATTTTAGAAAGTTAGGGACTAAAGGTAAAAAAAGACCAAACCACAGGGACTATCCGGGCATTTAACTCTAAATTAAATAAGAAGATGACCAACATTGTTCTTTTGATGACAATTAAATTTAAAATTTTTGGTAGGGTTTTATAAACATCATTTCCAAACTATAAATAAGCAACATTTTCTTGCTTCATGTTGTTGTAATATATGCATTGGGTTACATTGAGTTCAATCAGATACGTTGTGTAACGACTCACACAAAAACGTCCTAAAAACGTTCCGTAAGTATAAACCCGAACCCCTGATATAACAACTCTCATTAAAAATACTATTTCTTATTTTAATTTAACCAAAAGGAAACCCTAATTGAGACACCCAAGTAATTCTGCACAAACCCTACAAATTTCAGAACAATCAGAATCAGGATCAGGGCCCCTAAAACTCAGGGGGGGGGGGCATTCCCTACTTGACGATTATCTTTATATCTCGTTGTCAAAATTGAAATTATCGATTTCGTCGACTCAGCAGGCCTACTCCCACGCGTGGCTACCCTATAGTGATTTGGTGTCCCTTACGGACCGTAACATTAAGAGTCTTACGGACCGTAAGCACCCTTACGGACCGTAACATTGGGAGTCTTACGGTCCGTAAGCATGTCAAATTTCGTGTATAAATAGTAGAGTCTGGGACTTGATTTCTGGTTTCATTACGAAGGTCAAATTCGATCTGTATGTCGAGTTATAGTCAAAACAGTCACAAAATCACTAATTAGTAGAGGGGGGGGGTGTTGCTACGATGCCGGGTATTAACTCAATCGCTGCTACGATTCAATGTCCGATCGATTGGAACTATCCAATGGATGTTTAAGTGCTGCCCACATTAGGGTTTATGCTTTGTCATTAGTCGTGATTCCGATGGATGTTTAAGTGATTACACTTTGTCATTCGTTGTGAATCCGATGGATGTTTAAGTATCGCACTTTGTCATTCGTTGTGAGGGTTTTAATCTCGTGAGTTATCGTAAATGCTGTATTAAGTTACCTACCTAGTTCGTGTGCACTAGGTTACAAGGCTAAATCAATAGGCTAAGCTCTGCCCGTATAAATCTGCAATATATCAAGGCTTATCTGTATACTAAACTTTGGCCGTATGAATCTGCATGTTTATAATGTGAGTCATTCTCTTTTTATCAAATCTGTTACAAAACCCTGTTTATTTTCAAAGATTATAATTACAGTGATTAAGTTTATGTAGTCACCAAATTACAGCCGGTATGTGGGGTATTGTGCACATTACTGTTTTTATCAATTTAGGTGGACGAACCTAATTAATGATACTCATTACTATTGGGTGAACGGACTCAATAGTAATATGACCACAGTCACCGAAACGAGTCGATGACAAGTACTGTGGGTAATTGGTTGAAATAAACATTGTAATCTCTCTTAATACTGTGAATTATAACAAAAGAGTCATTTTAGCAAAAAGAATGATTCACTCAGTATTTCCCGCTGACAAAACCTTTTTAAAACGCGTTTCAGGTAATTACAGTAGATTGGAGTAAAAGATGGATACGGCACAAAAAGGCATCAAGAAGTGGCTTATTTTATTAATTAAATCAAATTAAGAAATATTGTTTTATGTAATCAAATTTATCTTTATTAAAGCTACCATTGTAAAACATGGGTTTATCCCATCTATTTAATAAATAAAAATCCGGTGTTTTCTAAACTCTGATATTTTTCCTAACTCACGGTTCTGATGAAATTTCCGCTGCAACATTTTTCAAAAATAATCACCGGTACCACTAGGCTGTTCGCGACTCCCGATTCCGTCCAGGGTGGGTCGGGGGCCGTGACAGAAGGTGGTATTAGAGCCACTGCTTTAAGCCTTTAGGTGTTGTGATAATAATACCTAAATTTATATAAAAGAGTTAGGAGATTACTGTTAACTGGTAGCATTTAGACTTGAACTTAAGAAAAGATGCTTTAGTATTAGCTTCACGATAAGCTAAGTATTTGTGTAAATAAATATGATGGATTTTGGTGTGCCATAAGTAATTGATGAAGTAATGACACGGGACAACTAAGTCCAGAGTCACTAGTTGAGAGAATGATCAACAGTGACATGACCAAAAGCACTAGTTGAGAGAATGATCAACAGTGTTATAATTAGAATCACTAGTTGAAAGAATGATCAACAGTGATATGACCAGAGTCACTAGTTGAAAGAATGATCAACAATGATATGACCACAATTACTAGTTGAGAGAATGATCAACAGTAATATGACCTGAGTCACTAGTTGAAAGAATGATCAATAGTAAATTGACACTGTCACAGGAATCGTCTAGTGGTCAATATAATAATAAGATATGTTACGGAAATATAAATTTCCCTAATTCTGGATAAAAGCCTAATAAAAGATGCACTTTTTAAAGATACTATTATGGGAAATTGAAAATTTTCTCCGGCAAGACTGGGTATGATGTAGCAGACTCTCCAGTTTGTCCGGATATACTGAAGTTACCTCTCCGGAGAGAACCGGGTAAGAAGGTATATAATATGTCAGCAAGTGACAAGATTTCCCTAAAATAGTATCATGATCTGATATCTGACTTGTATTTGGAAATATTAATATGTTAAATACATTGACCTGATAGATGGTATGTTTATTTCAGCATGTGAAATATATGATTATATAGATATATATATATATCTATAAGGAATTCCAAAAGTTAATTTGGAATAAAACACAAGTATCTGTGTCTAGATTTCTTTATCAGGAATCTCTTTTTCGATATCAAACATTATTTCGTTTGATCATCTGTCTCGTAGTTCATGTGATAAAATAAACAATGGAAATCCTTTAAGTTAAAACACCATCAAAAAGAATTTCTAACGCGTTATCATAAACTATTAACGCAAGTAAGAAGCATGTAAAGTTGTGATAATGTACAAGAAAATACCTGAAAATTTAATTATAAGTCCACAAAAGATGAAGTATATCACACACGACTTCCAAGGCAAGACCTTTGGAAAATATAATTGGGCATTATGACACCAATGCTAATTCCGTCAGTAGAAGAACTATTAAAAGAAGCACTTTGCCACACGATCCTACAAGCGACAAGAATATCGCTGAGGTACGCTAGAACAAGATTTTACAAAAACATCGGTGCACAGTCTAATCAGAGTCATAAGTATTAGCACTGAAAAAGGAGTCATATACTTTTGCAAATTCCCTATTTCATTTTATTTGGCATTCCCTGGTAATGTCATTTAATAACGGTTATCACTCGAAATTCCAGATAGAAGTTCTTATATTTCTTTTGTTGAAAATTCTGACTTCTGAATATAATAAGTTGACTTTCGCATTTTTACTTTTTCTAACGGTCATCATACCAGGAGGATTTATTTCATAATAGCGAATATTGATTCATTTCATTTCTTGGTAAATCCACATGTTACACATGCACCGTTTGTTGCGCATGTGGTTCGTTTAATTTCTGAATTCCACTGGAGGGCTTCATTCTAATCTGTCGTTTTATCCAAACTCAAATATCCTTTAGTTAGACTTGATTTTGGCACGGTGAACCGCATTATTGCTAAACAATGACTCTTAATATCGAGTCAATAAATTTTTGAAAAAACTCAATTTTCTTTGGCATCCATGGTTTCTGTTATGACCATATCCGAATTTTTATAAACTCGTTTTGTTTAAACCGAGTTTAATTGTTTGAACTTGCTCGCATTACATATTCAATTCAAAGTTCCATATGATGAATTAAAAACCATCATATTCGAAATAATCCTAACAAAGCATTTCAATTCTCTTGAACTATAACATGCTGGTGTGATCCTTGACTTCACTAAATCATTTCTATGATCACAATCACTTTGAGGTGACATTTTCACAAAATCTGAAGATTGCGCTAATCTCGGATTTAATCATTTAATTATTTATATTAAATCCACTTTGTTTTTATTCTATACAAGGAATCTTAAAATAATCATGTGCTCAAATAATGATACCCAAATTCATATTTCGGTATATCTCTTAATAGTTATTACGACATCAATCAAGCCTTTCATGATAATTATTGCTTTAACATCTTCAATTGAAAAACATTATATAAAATTTATTTTATATGGAAACTTACATAAGTGATTACCTAATTTATAAAATATAGTATTACTATATTCTTGTTAAACCACTGAGGTAAAGAATTTATATTTTTATATATAAATATATAAAAATTTATGTTGAAGTATATTCTCATTTAAGTTTACGCTCAGTTATTTATTATTGATAATTAATATTAGTTTATTATTAATAATAAATTAATAACAGAAGTGTTAGTATTATTTTAAAATGCTAGGATTATTATCAGGGGCATGTATTGAATAGCCTAGCCTTAATTAGGCATGGACTGATCACCTATGCTTAAACAAGGCAGCACTAACCAATATCCACTATGATAATGACTAGTTAATATATATAAATTAAGTCATCATACTTATTTAGTAAATTTTAATAATAAATGAAAATATATATATACTTTGGAGAAGACATATTTTCATAAAATAAAAGGGACAAATAAAACATTATAAATAATAGTGATTTTTTTTACAAAAATACTAAAATATTTTGTAAATATAATAACTTCATTGCGGTATTTTGTAATATATATTACATAGTAAATATAAGTTATTATACATAGTATAGTAAAATACTAAAATAACATTTATTTAAAAGTAGTGACCATCTACATATAATAAAAATGCGTAATAAATAATATATATTACATAGTATTTATATTTGATATATAAAATACGGTTCAGACAAGTACACAAATAATATATATTATATTTGCCTTACAAATATAATATAATGGTTGGTCATGCCAAAACAATTTGTTTTTATTATATTTCGATCTCTAGGACATAATATGAAAAATATGATCACTAATAGTGTACTATCACATTGTTTCACAATTAAAACAACTTGGAACTCTAAACAATGATACACTAACTCTATTGTCTTCTGGTGTATCTTTGCAATTCACTCATCTCAACACTTTGATTTTCTAATATCATAAATATTTGACAAATCATTTTTCATGCTTTTATTTCATTTGGAACCTGTCAATTCTAAGTCTTCCTCAATTGCCAATCAAAGTAAGCTTTCTTATGACCCTTTTTTTCCATAAGTTATTACTGTGGAGGAGGTGGTGGTGATGGTGGAGGTGGTGGTGGGTCAAAGAGAGAAAGATGGAGGATTTGCCTAGCTTTTTGAATGCACCAGAAAGTTATCATGCTTATTTTAGGATGAAATTGAATCGGTTTTCGAATTTGGATAAGGCTGATTGGATTTTCAGCAACACTTTCCAATCACTGGAACATGAGGTTATTGTAGACGGAGCAGATGCCGGAGTGGAGGTCTGAAGGTGTGAAGCAGGTGCCGGGATCTGAAGGTCTGAAGGTCAGAAGTGGGGAAAGAAGGAAGAATAGGAGAGAGGGGTGGGGATGGGGTGGGTAAAAGGCTTAGGTTTTTTATTAATTATTGAGGGCATTTTAGTCATTTCACTCCCTATTTAACTGAGAAAACTAACTTCATCCGCTCCAGGGACTATTCAGAAATGAAAATTGAAAAGTTGGGGACTATAGAGGTAATTTTAGAAAGTTAGGGACTAAAGGTGAAAAAAGACCAAACCACAGGGACTATCCGGGCATTTAACTCTAAATTAAATAAGAAGATGACCAACATTGTTCTTTTGATGACAATTAAATTTAAAATTTTTGGTAGGGTTTTATAAACATCATTTCCAAACTATAAATAAGCAACATTTTCTTGCTTCATGTTGTTGTAATATATGCATTGGGTTACATTGAGTTCAATCAGATACGTTGTGTAACAACTCACACAAAAACGTCCTAAAAACGTTCCGTAAGTATAAACCCGAACCCCTGATATAACAACTCTCATTAAAAATACTATTTCTTATTTTAATTTAACCAAAAGGAAACCCTAATTGAGACACCCAAGTAATTCTGCACAAACCCTACAAATTTCAGAACAATCAGAATCAGGATCAGGACCCCTAAAACTCAGGGGGGGGCATTCCCTACTTGACGATTATCTTTATATCTCGTTGTCAAAATTGAAATTATCGATTTCGTCGACTCAGCAGGCCTACTCCCAGGCGTGGCTACCCTATAGTGATTTGGTGTCCCTTACGGACCGTAACATTAAGAGTCTTACGGACCGTAAGCACCGTTACGGACCGTAACATTGGGAGTCTTACGGTCCGTAAGCATGTCAAATTTCGTGTATAAATAGCAGAGTCTGGGACTTGATTTCTGGTTTCATTACGACGTTCAAATTCGATCTGTATGTCGAGTTATAGTCAAAACAGTCACAAAATCACTAATTAGTAGAGGGGGTGCTGCTACGATGCCGGGTATTAACTCAATCGCTGCTACGATTCAATGTCCGATCGATTGGAACTATCCAATGGATGTTTAAGTGCTGCCCACATTAGGGTTTATGCTTTGTCATTAGTCGTGATTCCGATGGATGTTTAAGTGATTACACTTTGTCATTCGTTGTGAATCCGATGGATGTTTAAGTATCGCACTTTGTCATTCGTTGTGAGGGTTTTAATCTCGTGAGTTATCGTAAATGCTGTATTAAGTTACCTACCTAGTTCGTGTGCACTAGGTTACAAGGCTAAATCAATAGGCTAAGCTCTGCCCGTATAAATCTGCAATATATCAAGGCTTATCTGTATACTAAACTTTGGCCGTATGAATCTGCATGTTTATAATGTGAGTCATTCTCTTTTTATCAAATCTGTTACAAAACCCTGTTTATTTTCAAAGATTATAATTACAGTGATTAAGTTTATGTAGTCACCAAATTACCGCCGGTATGTGGGGTATTGTGCACATTACTGTTTTTATCAATTTAGGTGGGCGAACCTAATTAATGATACTCGTTACTATTGGGTGAACGGACTCAATAGTAATATGACCACAGTCACCGAAACGAGTCGATGACAAGTACTGTGGGTAATTGGTTGAAATAAACATTGTAATCTCTCTTAATACTGTGAATTATAACAAAAGAGTCATTTTAGCAAAAAGAATGATTCACTCAGTATTTCCCGCTGACAAAACCTTTTTAAAACGCGTTTCAGGTAATTACAGTAGATTGGAGTAAAAGATGGATACGGCACAAAAAGACATCAAGAAGTGGCTTATTTTATTAATTAAATCAAATTAAGAAATATTGTTTTATGTAATCAAATTTATCTTTATTAAAGCTACCATTGCAAAAGATGGGTTTATCCCATCTATTTAATAAATAAAAATCCGGTGTTTTCTAAACTCTGATATTTTTCCTAACTCACGGTTCTGATGAAATTTCCGCTGCAACATTTTTCAAAAATAATCACCGGTACCACTAGGCTGTTCGCGACTCCCGATTCCGTCCAGGGTGGGTCGGGGGCCGTGACACGTTGGAACGCATGTTTTCATATGGTTAACGCATCACATAACGTTTGAACTAATCCATTCGATGTTTGCGATGTACCCGCGCCGCAACGCGCGCGGGTGTTATTGCTAGTTTAATTTAAATTAAAGAGAAAAATGTCCGGATAGTCCCTGTGGTTTGCCCATTTTTCACCTTTAGTCCCTAACTTTTTAAAATTACAGCTATAGTCCCCAACTTTTGCAATTTTGTTCCCGGATAGTCTCTGGCGTGGATGAAGGTTAGTTTTTGGTGTTAAGTGGATGTAAAATTACTAAAATGCCCTTGCTATTAAAAATAAACCAAAAAGAGATGACCCACCCCTCATCTTCTTCTCCCTTATCTCTCTCTCTAACCCACCACCACCATCACCATCACCGTCACCGTCACCACCACCTTCATGCCTCATTACTGAGTATGAAAAAATGAAAAAGAGAATCTTGTACTGAGTATGAAAAAAATGAAAAAGAGTATGAAAAAAATGAATTCAAACCTCCATTTATTCCGATCTTCTTTCTCTGCAATCTTTTTCTTCTTTTCTTCGTAATAATCTCCTGATCTCTAATAATCATGATGAATTCAAATCAAAATTTTCCAAACATTACCAATCTGATGCCAATTAAACTATAAAAACTTCTATTTGTTCACAGCGGATCAAGTTCAACCATATGTAAAACCTGTTTTTGAGCCAAACCAGATTGGTTTTAAAACTGCTTAAGATTGAGTCAAAACCAAATATGCTCAAACCAGTTCTAAAAGAAAACCATAAAACTATACCGGATAGGATCGTCTTGAAAACCGATTTCATTGCATTATTTAATTAGCCATTCTCCCAAACCGGATTCAAACTATATCTATACTCAAACTGACGGATGGGATCAGATCCGACTGGTTTCACCTAAACAGGTTTCTGGATCGGTTTCAGATCATTGTAGGGTCCGATTTCTAATCTGGCGCACACTGATGACCCTTTTTTCCATAAGTTATTACTGTGGAGGAGGTGATGGTGATGGTGGAGGTGGTGGTGGGTCAGAGAGAGAGATGGAGGATTTGCCTAGCTTTTTGAATGCACCAGAAAGTTATCATGCTTATTTGAGGATGAAATTGAATCGGTTTTCGAATTTGGATAAGGCTAATTGGATTTTCAGCAACACTTTCCAATCATTGGAACATGAGGTTATTGTAGACGGAGCAGATGCCGGAGTGGAGGTCTGAAGGTGTGAAGCAGGTGTCGGGATCTGAAGGTCTGAAGGTCAGAAGTGGGGAAAGAGGGAAGAATAGGAGAGAGGGGTGGGGGTGGGGATGGGGTGGGTAAAAGGCTTAGTTTTTTTTTATTAATTATTGAGGGCATTTTAGTCATTTAACTCCCTACTTAACTGAGAAAACTAACTTCATCCGCGCCAGGGACTATTCGGGAACGAAAAATTGAAAATTTGGGGACTATGGAGCTAATTTTAGAAAGTTAGAGACTAAAGGTGAAAAAAGACCAAACCACAGGGACTATCCGGGCATTTAACTCTAAATTAAATAAGAAGATGACCAACATTGTTTTTTGATGACAATTAAATTTAAAAGTAAAAATATTAAGACTAAGCGGTATGGGGGCCGGCTTAGGCCCGGCGAGGCCCGACGCCGGTCCCCCACACCGCCCCATCCCGGCTTGACCGGCAGCCCACACTCGAACTCGATGGGCCATGATTCAAACATTAGCCGTTGTAACGGCTAGATTTAAATAAAAAAAAATTTACTTTTTCAATTTAAATATATACCACTTTCATCCATTTTTCATACCATTCTCATCCATTTCTCCCCATTATTCTCCCATTCTCATCCATTTTTATATAAAAAAAAAACAATCCCATTTTTTATACCAATCTTTTGTAAAAAAAAATATTTTTCATCCACAATGGCATCTAATTCTTGGTGGTCCTCGTCTTCTTCGGACGAAGAGGAGACGTTTTTCGCAAACGCTGTGGTAAAGGCGGCGCATATTCTTTTGGAGGAGGAAGATGGCTCGTCTGAAAACATTATTACCAGACGAATACGGATTAACAGAGACCGCCAAGGTTTGTCATTAATAAATTTTATATATTTATATATTTCCTCGTATTTATATATTTTTTACGACAAGAGCGCAAGAGAAATTGGTTAACGATTATTTTTCGGATGCACCCCTTTACAACGCCGACACTTTCAAACGAAGGTTCCGAATGAGTCGCCGTTTATTCACACGGATTGCTGATGATTTGGCGGGGCTAGACCCGTTTTTCACTCAACGACCCGATGCTCGGAATTATGAAGGGTTCACCATGTTACAAAAGTGTACTGCGACCATTCGCCAACTGGCGTACGGGACAGTGGCCGACGCTTTGGACGAGTACTTACAGATGTCGGCAAGAACTGCGCGGGAATGTTTGTATCGGTTTTGCCATAATGTGGTGAAACTGTATAGCAAACAATATTTGCGGAAACCAAACGCGTATGATGTTCAACAGTTGTACCAAGCTCATGAAGCAAGGCACGGGTTTCCGGGAATGCTTGGTAGCATTGATTGAATGCATTGGGCGTGGCATAACTGCCCGACTGCGTGGCGAGGCCAATACACGCGAGGTGATCACGGCTATCCAACCTTAATACTTGAGGCCGTGGCGTCACAAGATTTGTGGATCTGGCATTCTTTCTTTGGGCTTCCTGGTTCACTCAACGTGCTATACCAATCGACGATCTTTAGCGATGCCGTTAATGGAATCGGCCCGAACACCCGTTTTACAGTTTCAGGGGTTGAGTATAGACGCGGGTATTATCTTGCTGACGGAATATATCCGTCTTGGTCTACAATTGTCAAGACTATTTCATTTCCCGAGGACGAAAAAAGGAAAAAATTCACCAAGCGTCAAGAAGGTGCAAGAAAAGACATCGAACATGCTTTTTGTGTGTTACAAAAAAATGGGCCATTCTTGAACAACCGGCACGTGCGTTCACACCGAAGATGTTGCGCCTTTTTATGTACGCTTGCATTTTGCTCCATAACATGATTATTGAAGACGAAAGTCGGGCGATTTGTGAGTATGATGAGAATGCATCTTACGGGAATACTGTCCCGGTAGATCCGACGCAACAGGATTTAAACTCCTTCGCGCTAACCAACGACTTCACCCATGCAAACCTTCAATAGGATTTGGTAGAACATATATGGAACAACGTAAACGTCGGGGACGGTGACGGAGACGAAGACGAGTAGTGTAATTTTTTATTTTGAGGAAATGTAATTTTTTTTTTCGGAAATGTTTTTATTTTTATTTTTAGGAAATGTAATTTTTTTATGTTATGAAATGAATTTATTTATGTTGTTTTATGTTGTATTTTTTTAATTTTTATAAAGTTTTTATTAAGTTAATAAAAAAAACTTAGAAAATTATAAAATATTAAGGTGGGATAGCCCCATCCTCCACCCTCTCAAAAGTGAAGGAGACCCATCCCCCACGAGCCGGTGATGTGGCGCCTACGTAGCGGCCCTTCCTCACCGGGATGGGCCTCACCATACCCTCTAGTCTAAGGGTGAAGGGAGTGGGGCGGCAAAGGCATCGGCAAAGCCGATTGCCGAGCGGCAACACCGCCGCCTTCCCTTTTTCCCGCGCGGCAAACTGGTGAACTTGGCAACTGGTCACCGATCGACAAAGAGGGAGGGGGACAAGACCGTTGCAGTGATGTGTGTGTATGTTTGACTTTAATAACACATATATATATATTTTTTAAATGAAAAAAAAAGTTTACCACTTTCAAGTGTTTAACCAATGCCAACACTTTTCACCAAAGTTTAAACTCTTTAGGCGTGTTAACATGGCACCCTCTCATTGGTTGATTTTGAAGTTTGCCACTTTCACCTGTTTAACCACTCCCTTCACCCTAATATGTTGACAACTTACTATTTTTATTATGTCAATAAAAAAGAATCTGATGATGACAACTTACACCAATCAAATCAATAACAGTTACCAATATATTCAAACTTGAAATTTTGAAGGTATGTATTTTAATACTCATCTTATATAAATATGAATATTTTATCAATTTCCGTCTATCTTTTTGTTTTGTACTAGTTGATGCCCCGCCCGTGTTGCGGGTCGATGACCGAATAATTCTCAATCAATTAAAAAAAACTACTATAATTTTGCTAGAAAAAACAAAAACGATGATAAGATCATAATTTTGGGCTTGGGGCAAAACTGTAATTTTTCAGGACTAATGAACCAGTGTTAGGCGGCTCATTGACACGAAAAAAAATTAAATCGAGTAAACCAATTAAAACAAAAAACCTTTATAGTTTTGCTAAAAGAAACTAAAACGATGGGGAAAACGTAATTTTTAACTGAGGGCGAAATCATAATTTTAATTCGGGGATAAATCGTAAATTAAAAGGACCAACAGGGGAGTGCCAGGAAGCTGCCGGCACGACTATAATTTTACACCAGGAGCAAAATTGTAATTTCACCAGGAAAACAAACAAAAACGATGGGTAAAATGTAAATTTAAGTTGAGGGCAAAATCGTAACTTGGCTGTGAGAAAAAAAAAACTAATGGCAAAATTATAAATTTATACGGGGCAAAATCATAATTTTGAACTGAGGGCAAAATTGGAATTTTTAGTTGGGAGCAAAAGCGTAAATTTATTTTTAAGTGGGGATAAAATCATAATTTTGAACTGATAGGAAAATCGTAATTTTAAGGGAAAAAAATAATGGCAAAACTGTAAATTGAAATGGGGCAAAATCGTAATTTTTAACCGGGGGCAAAATTGAAATATTTAGCTGGGAGCGAAAACGTAAATTTATTTTTAAGTGTGGGCAAAAACATAATTTTGCACTGATGGCAAAATCGTAATTTTAAAGCGGGTGTGCAAGGAATGCACATGTGTGTAGTTGCTAGGTCTCTGATAGAGTTGACAGAATTAGGTTGACCATTGACCCACACTTACTCCATACGGGTCGGGTCCATACGAGTATGTGGACATGCTTATGGTGCTCCAACCGGACCCGTCATATGTTGGCTATCAATGAGTTTGGGTCATAATGGGTTTGGGTAAGGATGTGCCAATTTTAAAGAATGGTTTATGAAGGGTTTGGGTGAAGCTAGGCCAAAAAGTTAATGAAAAAAAAAAGTAATAATTTAACCTAGCAAAGAATAATAAGGCCGAATCAGAATGGGTATGGGTCAAAAAGGGCCGATTTGAAAAAAAAAGGTTATTTTGGTTTGGGTCAAGACGGGTTTTGGGCCGGGACAGGTTCGGGTAAGAATGGTTCATTTTAAAAATGGTCTTTTTGATTCGTGTCGCAGTGGGTTTTGATATAATACCTGTGGGCCAAACCGACTAGTTGAAAATGCTCAAACAGTTAAGACTTTACTTGGAAAAGGTCTTTTGGTAATAAGCAATAATGGCAAGCTGATATTGTTAACATTGTCACTCAACCGAAATCTAATGGTACTAATTTTAGTGTCGATAACAATATTAATCAACAACAATCTTATGATAATGGTGGAGGGTCATCTGATGGTCAACCAAAATAACAACATATAAGTTTGCTATATGATACTAATATATATATATATATATATATATATATATATATATATATATATATATATATATATATATATATCATCCAATTGGTCTAAAATACACATGTGATAAGACCGTGGGGTATGGTGGAGCTTGGGTTGAGGCATTTGTTGACACGTAGAATGGGAGCCCCCCACCATCCAAACCCACGCCCATGGGGTATGGTGGGGCTTGGGTTGGGGGCTTGAGTTTGTTTGACCATTGAGAGCCCGCCATGTCACCTTACTAGCCCTACTAGCCCGTCCCACGTCCGGCTTCAAACCCACGCCACAAGAGCCACGCCCAAACCCACGCCCCAACCCAAGTCCCCGGGGTGGTGGCTTGGGCGTTTTCAGCAACCCACGCCCCAACCCAAACCCCATAGTCTAAAGGAAAATTTCATTATTATTATAGCATAGATAATAGCTGGTTGAGATGTCAAACCATTTGTCTTTTTTCCTTGAATTCATGGTCTGACACAAAGAAAATGAAAAAGGATTTATTATCCAGCCTTACACTAGCCTGCATCTATATTTTTTAGTACAACTCCCATACTTAGGGCTGTAAACGAACCGAACGAACACGAACAAGGCTATGTTCGTGTTCGTTCGTTAAGGAAATTTGGGTGTTCATGAACTGTTCACGAACACATGACGAACAGAAGTTTGTGTTCGTGTTCGTTCGTTAAGGGATTTTGGTTGTTCGCGAACAGTTCGTGAACACTAACCACGAACGCAAACGAACACAAATGAACATTAATTTTGAAAATAAAAAAAAAATGCATCGTTAATCTTAAACATTGTACACAACGAAAGTAGTTAAATATAACCATTTAAAGATTGAAGGGATGGATGATATTTGGGTTCAATCTATTGGAGATAGGCTGAATGAAGGAGCATAATATCAAAGAGGGAGAGGGCCAGAGGGGTGTTGAACATTCAAATGTCATACTTGCTGGTTAGGGTTTCAACTTTCAATATCTTTATATTTAGATAAGGCCACATAGGTTATTAGTTTTTACTAATTTTTAATATAATTAGTGTATTGAAGTGTAGGAATTAGGCGGGAAAGTAAAAAAAGGTGAGAAAGGTAAACAAAAAGTGAGGGAAATAATATATATAGGGAAAGTAAAAAATTAATAAACCACTAAAACTTTTAGAAAAATAAACATAAAAAACCGAACACGAACGGACATAAACGAACGAACACGAACGAACATAAACTAACATATTACCGAACGTTCACGAACGCAGTCGAACGAACGAGACATTTGTTCGTGTTTGTTCGTTAAGCTTATCGAACAAATTTTTTTGTTCGTGTTCGTTCGTTAAGCTTATCGAACGAACATAAACGAACTTCCCGCCGAACGGTTCACGAACTGTTCGCTGAACGTTCGGTTCGTTTACAGCCCTACCCATACTCTTACAAAACATGGGAAATAGATTAAAAAAAATTCATAAAGTACAAGAACCATCATAGCAACTTAAATCGGTTCTACCCAACCAATATGTACCAAAAATCTAGTCAACCAACCAACATTTCTAGTTGAAGATCTTAGTTGGTACTTAAATTGCTAAAAGTCCCATACTCTTGTTATAAGTACGACATTTGTGTTATATTTACAATCTTGCATTTCATCTACAAAAACACTCCTCTTTCTCTCTCTAAAAAAAAAGCTTCAGATTCTTGCATCTTAGAAGAAGATCAAAAAGGTGTTGGAAGCTAATCCAAGGTGTGAGGGGCTGGATTTTCGAGTTTAAGGGCTGGATCAAGATGTTTGCGGGTTGGATCCACGTTGTTCATGGTGATTGAAGCCTCCTAGTTCACCCAAAGTTGTCATTCCTACTTGCTTTCGTGAGTAAAAGCATTCCTTTTCACTTTCTAGTTCATAAAACCTAGCCTTTACGAGCTTGTTCACCCTAGCCCTCATGTTGTTGGTGGTTTAAAGTGTACTCAGATAACACTGAATATGGTTATAATAAACTTGTTAAAAGTAGTGTTTTAGGAAAGAGTATAGCATATAAAAGCAAGGATCTTAAAAGCCCTAAAAGATGTAAACTTGGTTACACCAGAATCAACAAGTGAAACTTGTTTAAATAGGATCTCATAATACTTAAAAGTTACCAGATCCAGAAATATAATTGTTAGTGATGTTGTTTTGGGAGTTGTTCATAGGTCTAGAAAGTATAAAAGTAAGATATAAGCTTTTGTAGACATATGAATTACGAATACACGGATCATAACAATATATGTCTAAACATGAATAAAGTATGTATATTAGTAGATCCATACAAGAATAAGTAATTATATACACAGAAGAAGCTTAATGGGTTTTGATATAATACCTATGGTACTAATTTTAGTGTAGATAACAATATTAATCAACAGCAATCTTATGATTATGGTGGAGGGTCATCTGATGGTCAACCAAAATAATAACATATAAGTTTGCTAACATGATAATAATATATATATATATATCTTTAACATAGTTAAGTATTTTTTTTTGTGGGGGTGAGTTATATTTAAGGGCCTGGTCTATTCGCACACGGGCTTGGTCTATTTGCACACTCAAAGCGCCCCGCTATGGCCAAAGCGGGGCGCTTTGGTGTAAAGTCAACCAACAAGGACTGACGCGGTCAGACCTTGTCTGTTGCTTTACATCAAAGCGCCCCGCTATGGCCATAGCGGGGCGCTTTGTTTTTTTTTTTTTTTCCAAAGCGCCCCGCTTTGGCCTAAGCTCGGCGCTTTGGTTTTTTTTTTTTTTTTTTTTTTTTTTTTTTTTAACATTTTTGGGCGTATTTTTGACAAGTTTTGCATTTTTCCATAGCCGTTTGGTGTTGTGATGATGATGATGGTTGTGACAGGGATGGGTCAATCAGTCTTGTTACTGACAGGATAGTACTTATTATTCTGACTTTATATCATCACATATCAACACTTGTGTTTAAACGTATTTTATAATCAAATTATAATTTTATAATAACCAACTTTTTATATTCTTATTATTTTATGTCATATAATACTTTTGAAAAAAAAATCAAATCACACAAAACTCAAATACAACAATTGAACGTTGATTTATTTAATGCTATGTTTACCTCTCATTTTCCAACATACTTTCTTGTGATGTGCAAATGTTTCGGAATATATATATATGTGATTTATCCAATAAAAGTATTACCATGTGGTGGTTATAAGAAAGTAGTCCATTTAGTTCTTGATCACAATCATGATGGTATTTTTGGTTTTGAACATTTCACAAATCCTCATGTTGACCTCCTCGTTGCTTTTAGACGATCATACCTTACGGAGCGTTTGGTTCGCGGAATGTTTTCGAATTGGAATTGGAATTTGTATAGGAATTAGAATTTGAAAGAAATGGATTTGGAATTTAAACATTCCAATTCCAATTGGAATTGGAAATTGTTGGAATTGGAATCTCAATTCCATTTTTGTGTTTAATAAATAATCACGTTAATTCTTTTACAATCCAAGAGTACGTTTGTGTTTGTTCAATATATGCGTTACATCACGTTAAAAACCGAATGTCACCGACACGACCCAATCAGATTCAATACGCACTTGTACGACCCAAAATGACAATATACATCATAATACTACAATTAATGAAAAAATACGTCATGTACATATACGGTAGGCGGCTGATACACATAACACTACTCATAGGAGTACTTGTGCTTTCAAACCAAAATGATACGATATAATGGAATACGACATCACACGTAACCGATTTGATCCGGAACTTGCAGTATAGTCCATATATATTAAAAAATGATGTATAATGGAAAAAACGTAAAATTTAGACTATTATCGACGCGTTTGTGAATTAAAAACAATTTAAAAAAATTTAAAAAAGGCCCTAAGCGCTGCGCTTTGACCTAAGAGGGGCGTTTTGCCCAAAAAAAAAAAAAAAAAAAAAAAAAAAACCAAAGCGCCGCTCTATGGCCAAAGCGCGGCGCTTTGATATAAAGTCAACAGACAAAGTCTGACCGCGTCAGTCCTTGTCGGTTGACTTTACCCCAAAGCGCCCCGCTTTGGCCATAGCGCGGCGCTTTGGGGTGTGAAAATAATTTTCTCCGTGTGTAAATAGCATGACCCATATTTAAGTTCCGGTGATCTCTTGTTGCTTTGATAAATGTGCATGATGAAATTGGTAGATTTGATGATTATATGAGGTTGCTAATTAATGAAGCCACTTTGTGGATTTGACCTTATGGTATCTGTTTTTGTGCGTTCGGCTTGTTTTTAACCCAATTGTGCTGATGCTGCTGTTAACGATAAGTAGAAAAGAGAGGTATTTGTTTTAAAATATATTAAATTAACAATTTAGTTTTGAGGATAATATTTTATTAAAGTATGATAAGATTTAATATTAATTTATTATTTATTTATTTATTTAGTTAATATATGATAAGTATAGATTTGAGAATACCTTAAATGAATGACACGTGTACATAAGTTGGTTTCTTTTATTATAGTATATAGATACAAATCGTACAATTAGAGTAATTATTATTAGGTTATAAATTAGTAATTTTCACACTACAATAAACAGGAACTAATTATTATTAGGTTATAAATTAGTAATTTCCACACTACAATAAACATGAACTAAACCCTTTATATAAAACATTAAAACCTCAAAACTTATTGAGCTCTCTATCTAAAAAAGGTTAGGGGGCCTTTTTTTCTGACTCTACATGGAACTTGAATTCTTAGGACCGACCCTAGTCATGTTACACAATTAAATCAACAACAACAAGTAATAAAAAAAGGGTGCAAATGAGCCGAGGTACCCGTGAAGTAAACTACCCAAGCTCGGCTTGAAATAAAGCTCGAAAAGAGCCGAGTCTAAACTAGTCAAACCCGAACCCAAGCCTAATAATAAATACTATATATAATATTTATGAAATAATAAGTAAATTATATACAAAATAATAAGAGTTAATTACATAGTTAGTCTCTGTGGTTTACACAAAATAACAATCTAAGGTACTAATAGTTTAAAATCACATCACGGGGTACTAACTTTCCATTTTTTAACATGTGAGGGTATTAACGTTAAGTCCCTGTTACCTATTAGTACCTTAGATTGTTAGTTTGTGCAAACCACATGAACTAACTATGTAATTAACTATGTAATTAATACCCACTCATGTTAAAAAATGGAAAGTTAGTACCATAGGATGTGATTTTAAACTATTAGTACCTTAAATTGTTATTTTGTGTAAACCACAGGGACTAACTATGTAATTAACTCAAATAATAATTAATATAAATTAACTATAAAATATTAAATGAGTCGAGTTCAAGCCTTCATAAGTTAAACGAGCTCGAGCTTGGTGCTCGGCGCGGCTCCTTTGCACATCACTTGAGTCCACTCTGACTTTCGTCCTTTGGTTCCATGTCATTGCCTTAATTTAATAGGATTTGATGCATAGCCCTTTCGGGTGGTATACGTCTATATGTATTCCAAGCGCACTATATTGTCGTTTACATAATTAGGCAGCTTTGAATGCCAGTCTCATGGGATACTTTTGTGGACATTGTGGATTTACAATAGTATCAAAAAAACTGATAATCCCATTACTGGAGCTAATGGTCCTTCTGCCTTGTTGGTATAACGAAGCTCCTTAGTCATCCCTACTCCTCCATGGGTAGGGATACTGCTTCGAGTCCTTCTAAAATCTATAACCTATAAATCCAAAAGTGAAATCCTAAAATCTCATATCGTAAATTTCGATGAGACGGTTCCACTGTCGCTTGAATGAGGTCAATCGGGTCCGTTTAATACCCTTTGTACGACTTCTTATTAATAAAATGTACAACTCTCATTGCATACAAATGATATAAATTATAGTATATAATCTAAAAAGAAATGATGATGGTGATGGTGATTGTGGTGGTGTTGGTGATGATGATAGTGATGATGATTGAAGAAACAGTGATCAGAATTGATCGGAATCAATTAGACCAGGGGTTCAGTCTCTTCATAAAAGGGTTAATCTTCTCGTTGATTCGGGGTTTTGGCTGTATTCCTTCTCCGGTGATTACCGGAAAACGGAAAGCCATTAGACTTGCCACAAGGAGAATGGGGGTTCTCTCTGTGACCACCCTCCGGCGTGAGAATAAGTACAGCGATCTCGATGAAGAAGAAGAGGTAAAATAAATTGAGAGTGAAGTGAAAGTAGCCTGTGAGATCATACCTGCAATGTCTTATTTATAACCCGTTTTTAGCGAGAAATTGGTGCGACGGAGGAAGTAACGGAGAGTACTTTTCCGTTTGGTGGTTACTTTTCCTTCCGTTAATCCTTGCACACGGATCGTGGGTCTTGATCAACGGTTGGGGAGTTGCCACGTGTAAAGTAGTTTTGGGTAGATCCTTCTCCAAGTTAGTGCAATCATCGTGACTTGGATGAGTGTCTATGATTATGCCACGTCATCTTTCAGTTATAACCGAATGGTTATGCACGATGAGCATTCAAGGCTTCTAGATGATCTACAGCTGTAAACCGTTATACCCTTACCACTCGTTTATCCTGTTGAAACAGAAAAGATACTTTTTACTTAAATCTTGATTTCAAACGCGCGGAGATGTTTAGGATTTTATCTTCAAGTATAACTGTTCCCTTACGCGGGCCCGCGCAAGGGTGTTAGTTGAATGTTGGTTTCTCCTTTCTTCCGACTCGTGTTTATTGAAGACTGTTTTCTTTCATAACTTGTTTGGGACCACTGCGCAGCCACGCATGGTCTCGTTAAAGATGTTCTAAAAGTACGGCTATGGAATGTTCATATGTGCCTGCGCAAGGTTTTTGAGACCATACTCCTTTGTTATTGAATTGTTTCTTCCCAAATTCTGTTTAGGACCGCTGCGCAGCCGCACAGGGTCTTTGTTCAAGATGTTTTGGGATAAGGTTGTATGGTCCTATGCGCCTACGCAAGGTTTTTGAGACCATACCCCTTCAATGGTGGTGATGATGCTGATGTGTATTGGAGCCTTTTGATTGGTCAAGACTTGATATCCTGATCAAGAGATTCTAGAGATCTCTTTGGCTGCTCCTTTATCTTTTTAACTAAACAGAAAATAGAGATAATGATGAATGCCTTTGACTGGTCATGTTCTCTTTTTTTAATATATTATATATATATCATGCTGCCATTCTAAGTCGAAGACTGATCAAGAGAATTTGGCTGTTCCTTATCTTTCAACTAAACACACAAAATGATGAATCAGGTCATGTTCTTTTCTTTTTAATATGTTATATATCATGCTGTTGTTCTAAAAAAATCTATGAACCATGTTTGGAGACTGGAGATTTTGCTTTTACAATGATCGATTCCGTGGAGATACTGTTACAATGATTATGATTCGTCCTTCTCGAGTAGTCAACCACAACATCGCATAATCCATCATCCGTCGCTGGAGATTTTGGAGACAACTGTTACCACAGGTAGCCTGCAACCCTTTCATTATTATATACCGAATCGTTCTAGTTTGAATATAGTTCGTGCATTTATGGGTTTATTATAACAAGTTAATTGTGGATGTAAAATATGTAACTAAGTTTGAAGAAGATGAAACTTCTAATGAACATTAAAGTTGCTTGTTTAACCATGGATTTTGACACTTGTAAACTAATTTAATCTTTAAATCATAGATCTAAATAAAACCATTCAATCTTTTCTATAAATAGAGGGGGCTCTTTTCTTACTTCATCACTCATTCCTTCTTCTAACTTGAATCCATTTTCTCTCCACCACAATGTCGTTTAATCAATTCCTCTTTGCAACATCCCCATTTTCTGGAGGATACTGTGGTTTCCCCCTTTCCAAAGATGATGGAGATTAACTGTCTCGGAAGAAGTCAAACCATGTTAAACTCAGAAATGCATACGTCTTAAACTCTGGTTCTCATCATCAACTCTGTTTATCGTTGTAATATCTTTTTTTTTAAGTTTTCATGTGTGTATCTTTTGTAATTAAAACAGATTCAACGTCGTCACCATTTTAACCCATAACAATGTCAATAATGATGCATAAAAACCTGTAACTTTTCACCCTAATCAAGATAATTTCAAGTTCAAACACAAATTTCAACAAATAACATCAATTTCAAAAGTGGATGTAATCTAAAAATCAGAACTTTCGAGAAACCCACAAAAAATAAACAATGGGTGCAAGATTGGGGGTTTTAACAAATGTCGACATCTTGTCTATCAGATAAAGATCTTCAAAAGGAATCAGATCTCAGATCTGACCAAAAACCACCGTCGTCATGGCTCTAACTCGTCGGAGCTCCGGTCTCCTAAAACCTCTCTCCTCTGCAACCTCCTAAAACATCTCAGGGGCCGGTAAACTGTCGATCGACGCCAGACTCGCCGGCGGCTGACCCGGTTTCGTGAACTCGTTCATCACTACCCTGTGTTGTATCAGTGGGTTGATCAGGACGATCTAGTTCGATTCTTGTTCTGGAGATGAATCGGGTCGAGTTGTTGAGACTCTGCGGTATGGCGATTTGGAAGGATGGATGTGGCGGATCTGGATGGAGGCACTGTGATGGTGTGGTGGATCTATATGGAGGCGGTGGTGTGGTGGACCTGGTGGTGGTTGTCACAGTGGTGGTGGGGTTGATTTGAGAGAGAAAGATTGGGGGAGACAGGAGATTGAGAGGTAGAGGATGAGATATTGTTTATTTTCTTAAATATATTCTATGTTTAATAGTAAAATTACTAAACTACCATCATGTGCAAGACACATGTTATATTTAACTGAAAAATTAAACTTAGTGTTAAAGGACGTAAGGTGTTATTAGTTTTATAAAAAAAAGTATTGTGATTGTAATTATTGAAGTTAAATGCTATCCGTTGCAATCCGGTACAAACATAAAGGACGAAAAGTGTAATTTACCCTTAATAAAATGTACAGCTCTCATTGCATACAAATGATATAAATTATAGTATATAGTCTAAAAAGAAATGATGATGGTGATGGTGATGGTGATGGTGATGGTGATGGTGGTGGTGTTGGTGATGGTGATGATGATTGAAGGAACAGTGATCAGAATTGATAAGCATCAATCAAACCAGGGGTTCAGTCTCTTTATAAAAGGGTTAATCTTCTCGTTGATTCGGGGTTTTGGCTGTATTCCTTCTCCGGTGATCACTGCAAAACAGAAAGCCATTAGACTCGCCACGTGGAGAATGGGGGTTCTCTCCGTGACCATCATCCGGCGTGAGAATAAGTACAGCGATCTCGATGAAGAATAGGTAAAATAAAGTGAGAGTGAAGTGAAAGTAACCTGTGAGATCATACCTGCAATGTCTTATTTATAACCCGTTTTTAGCGAGAAATTAGTGCGACGGAGGAAGTAACGAAAAGTGCTTTTCCGTTTGGTGGTTACTTTTCCTTCCGTTAATCCTTGCACACGGATCGTGGGTCTTGATCAACGGTTGGGGAGTTGCCACGTGTAAAGTAATTTTGGGTAGATCCTTCTCCAAGTTGGTGCAATCATCGTGACTTAGATGAGTGTTTAGGATTATGCCACGTCATCTTTCAGTTATAACCGAATGGTTATGCACGATGAGCATTCAAGGCTTCTAGATGATCTACAGCTGTAAACCGTTATACCCTTGCCACGTGTCTATCCTGTTGTAACAGAAAAGATACTTTTTACTTAAATCTTGATTTCAGACGCGCGGAGATGTTTAGGAGTTTATCTTCAAGTCTAACTGTTCCCTTGCGCGGGCTCGCGCAAGGGTGTTAGTTGAATGTTGGTTTCTCCTTTCTTCCGGCGCGTGTTTATTGAAGACTGTTTTCTTTCATAACTTGTTTGGGACCACTGCGCAGCCACGCATGGTCTCGTTAAAGATGTTCTAGAAGTAAGGCTATGGAATGGTCATATGTGCATGCCCAAGGTTTTTGGGACCATACTCCTTTGTTATTGAACTTTTTCTTCCCAAATTCTGTTTAGGACCGCTGCGCAGCCGCACAGGGTCTTTGTTCAAGATGTTTTGTGATAAGGTTGTGGTATGGTCCTATGCGCCGACGCAAGGTTTTTGGGACCATACCCCTTCAATGATGGTGATGATGCTGATGTGTAGTGGAGCCTTTTAATTTGTCAAGACTTGATATCTTGATCAAGAGATTCTAGAGATCTCTTTGGCTGCTCCTTTATCTTTCTAACCAATAGAAAACAGAGATAATGATGAATGCCTTTGGCTTGTCATGTTCTTTTTTTTAATATATATATATATATATATATATATCATGCTGCTGTTCTAAGTCGAAGACTAATCAAGAGAATTTGGCTGTTCCTTATCTTTCAACTAAACACACAAAGTGATAAATCAGGTCATGTTCTCTTCTTTTTAATATGTTATATATCATGCTGCTGTTCTAAAAAAATCTATGAACCATGCTTGGAGACTGGAGATTTTGCTTTTACAATGATCGATTCCGTGGAGATACTGTTACAATGATTATGATTCGTCCTTCTCGAGTAGTCAACCACATCGCAGAATCTGTCATCGGCCCCTGGAGATTTTGGAGACAACTGTTACCACGGGTAGCCTACAACCCTTTCTTTATTATATACCGAATCATTCTAGTTTAGATATGGTTCATGCATTTATGGGTTTATTATAACAAGCTAATTGTGGATGTAAAATATGTCACTAAGTTTGAAGAAGATGAAACTTCTAATGAACATTAAAGATGCTTGTTTAACCAAGGATTTGACACTGGTAAACTAATTTAATCTTTAAATCGTAGATCTAAATAAAAACCATTCAATCTTTTCTATAAATAGAGGGGGCTCTCTTCTTACTTCATCACTCATTCCTTCTTCTAACTTGAATCCATTTTCTCTCCACCACAATGTCGTTTAATCAATTCCCATTTGCAACTTCCCCATTTTCTGGAGGATACTGTGGTTTCCCCCTCTCCAAAGATGATGGAGATTCACGGTCTCGGAAGAAGTCAAACCATGTTAAACTCAGAAATGCGTATGCCTCAAACTCTGGTTCTCATCATCAACTCTGTTTATCATTATAATATCTTTTTTTTTTTAAGTTTTCATGTGTGTATCTTTTGTAATTAAAACAGATTCAACGTCGTTACCATTTTCATTCGTTGAAAAGGATCCCTTGAAAAAAAATGTTCTCGTCATCGACGACTTAGACTTAAGTGCTTCTGAGGGTATATACTCAAGCCTTGTGTCACTGAAAATTAACGGTCTCCTAGACAACTTTACGGGTGGATCTGCCTATAATCGTAAGTATTTAACATTTTGTTTTACATGTTTTCTTTGTTTCAATATATATTAAGAGTTTTAATTCTGAATCATCAGTACATCCATTTGGATTGGAAAATGAAAAGTTCTGTGCACAGTGGGGTGCTTCCATATTTGAAGCTAGCGAAACAGCTTCGGAAGTTTCCTCCACCATGTATTCCGATGAGTACATTTAAGATGGGGTTAAGGTCATCATCAAAAAGATTTCCAAAGTGACTTTTGAGAGATAAGTGCTTAATGATTTTCCTGTTTAAGGTTAAAGTTACTAAATATGCATTCGTTTTGCAGCGATTTGAGTAAAGTTGTAGTTAAAAAACTTTTTTGTCGGCAAGAGCAAGGGGGCACCCGAGAGGGTGATTCAAATATGGTTCCCTGATAACCGCCCATCGAAGTGGGCCGTGGAACTAATTGAAAAACACGCCAGCAAAAAAGATTATTCTTTAATAAGTCCCCATTTCCGGGGTAAAAGACTTTTGTTTAGAAGAACGCTAAATGTCGATGAATAATCAAAAGTGCAATCGGGCACCCTCTCAAAAACTTAAAAGTTTTGCTAACACAAGACTTATCATGTGCAGCATGCTTTCTGGGCAAACTTATAACTCGGCCCTCACAAAGTAAATTGATACATGAAACCCCATCATTTACGAAAGAATCCAAGGGGATATTGTGGGACATACTACTCGAAATGTAGCATTTGCCCGACTTTTAGCTCAAATCATACAATTAATAGCCAATTTCCCCGACAATCAAATTTGAAACATCCGGATGGATAATGCGAGAGAGTTCACATCTCAATCTTTTAATGACTATTGTATGTCAATCGAGATCAATGTTGAACATTCAGTACCTCATGTTCACACACAAAACGGTTTAGCTGAATCTCTGATTAAACTATTACAAATAATCGCTAGACCACTTTTAATGAGATGTAAACTACCATCTTATGCATGGGGCCATGCAATTTTGCATGCCGCTGCACTGATTAGATTGAGACCAACTACTGATCACGAATACTCCCTATTGCAACTGGTCTCCGGACGAGAACCATGTTTGTCCCACCTTAGAAATTTTGGTTGTGCGGTATATGTACCAATACAACCATCACAACGTACTACAATGGGCTAGCAACAGAGCTACAGGAGATGCGAAAATCCCTCAAAACTCAAGGAAAAAGGCTTCATCCAGAAGAGTTACAGATCGATTGGGACCCCAAAGAAGACTAGGTATCTATATTGGTTTTAACTCTTCGTCCATTATCAGATATTTAGAACCAATGACGGGAGACATGTTTACAGCACGGTATGTTGCTGTCATTTTTATGAAACGATTTTCCCAGTCTTAGGGGGAGATAAGGACAAAGAAAGACTGGTAACACAAGAAATAACGTGGAATGCATCATCGCTATCAAATCTCGACCCCTGAAGTGGTCAATGTGAATATGAAGTCCAAAAGATTATACATTTGCAAAGAATAGCGAATAAATTTCCAGATGCATTCACAGACACCAATAGAGTGACAAAGTCACGTGTACCAGCATCAAATGCACCTGCTCGAATTGAAGTAATCTCGAAAGCTGATGATGATGATGAAGAATAACCGGCTTATTCCATGGTAGGAACCAGCTTATTCTTCATCATCATCATCATGAGCATCATCATCAGCAGCAGTAGTTTCAACTTCATCGACATTCAGCGTTCTTCTAAACAAAAGTCTTTTACTCCGGAAAGGGAGACTCCTTAAAGAAGAATCTTTTGGGGGAAAGAAGCTTTCAAAATCTTTTTTGCTGGTGTGTTTTTCAATTAGTTACACGGCCCACTTCGGTGGGCGGTTATCAGGGAACCATATTTGAATCACCCTCTCGGGTGCCCCCTTGCTCTTGCCGACGAAAAAGAGCTTTTTAAAAACCGCTTCACTTAAATCGCTGCAAAACATATGCATATTAAGTACGTTTAACCTTAAAATCGAAAATCATTAAGCACTTGACTCTCAAAATTCAATTTGTAAATTTTTTGATGATGACCTCAACCTCATCTTGAATGTACTCATCGGAATACATGGCGGAGGATCCCGAAGCTGTTTCGATAGCTTCAAATATGGAAGCACCTCACTGTGCACAGAACTTTTCATTTTCCAGTCCCAATGGAGTTACTGATGATTCAGAATTAAAACTCGTAATTTATAATGAAACAAAGAAAACATGTAAAACAAAATGTTAAATGCTTACGAGTGACGGCCGACCAGTGATCTTCTGTGGGAGAATGCATGAACTGGCACACTTTGTTAACCGCATAATATAATAGTTATTGTGTTTAGAATGCATGAACTCACACTTTTTTCATAGATCAACTGGCTATATATATAGCCTACATCCAATGTTAACAATCAGAAAATACGGAACGGACCCTAAATCTCGCTCACAGGCGATATACTCGATCAAAACAAAACAAACCTGAAATACTAAAACAAAACGTGGGTGTAAACCCATTATTGGACTGGACTACCACTAAACCCATAAACATAACTTGGACCCAAACAAAAGACATAATAAAATAAGCCCATCAAATCCCCCCCTTAAACTGAAGAATAACTCAATCTTCTAGTTTAATTTCTTGTACTCCCATCCATGCTCTCATCTGAACAAACGTATCATTCTTCATCGGTTTGGTCATGGCATCTGCTAGTTGATCCTCGGTCCTGCAGAATTCAAGTTTCACAACCTCTTCGTTCACCAGATCTCTCAAGTAGTGAAAGTGCACATCAATGTGCTCTGTTCTTCGATGCATCACCGGGTTTTTGAACCCATTAATAAATCTGACCCTAATACCCACCCGTATAGGAATCGGGTTTGTATCAATACATCCTGCCCCGATAATCGACTTGTCCTCAAGTCGAAAAGAAGGTAATTGGCGCATCAAGCAATGAGCCATTCAATTGTAGGCTGACCACCTTCATGGACCCATCTATAAGCTAAAACTTGTGTTTTCTCAGGCCCGAATTTAGATGCAGCCCAGAAAGAATCCTGTGTATTAGAATTTGGAATTCGTAAGTCGGTATTAATATCTGTTAGCTTTGCTGGCCAATCTACTTTGTCATCCATCCAACCCTTGATTGCCTTTTGAAATGACCATTCAAGTTGTTTCTTATCCGTCTGAGTCTTCGTGTGATCCTTATGTGAGTAACCACATAGTGACTTCAGGACGGCATCCCTACTGAATAATTTTTGCTCTAATTCTGCATTCTTCGTCTCTCCATGATTCTCGTGTTCCTCCTCTTTTGGACTGGCCTCAGCATCTGTTTCATCTGCAGCTTCTAACATTTTTTTCTCCAAATCTGAAATTAGAGAGGACTGACTTTTGGTTTGTGCGGCAGTTATAGGTGTTGCTCCAGGCATGGAAATGCCGCTAGGAATTTCCTCCATTCCCAAATATGTCACCGGATCCTGGTTTTCATCCTCAGCTTCCTTTATTGCATCTGTTCGTCTTTCTAGCCAAGCTTCATTGATTGCTGCTATATCCTTCTTCAAGGCTATCAAAGAATCAAGCTTAGCAATAATGACTGCCAACTGGTCAGCGATTGGGTCTGGATGAACACCGCCTTCCTTCTGATTATTCCGGGTCTACTCCATCTTCCATTTCCCGGCAATGGAACCAAATGATAGAACCCAAAATCAAACAAAATTAAATGATAGATTTTATTGTTGTAAACTGAAATACTACAAGATAGAAGACCCGATTCGAGATGGGTTAATCTCCAACAACAAACGTATAGATACCCAATTAGATAATAATCATTGACATAATCCCTAAAAACTAGAACAAAGATATAAATAAGCAATAATAGTAGTAATAACTGGCCCTTCAGTTCCCAAAAACCCATCAGTTTCCCTTTTTAATAACTGCTTTGACCCATTAATAAATCTGACCCTAATACCCACCCGTATAGGAATCGGGTTTGTATCAAGTTGTCACATAGGATCTCCAATGGTCCATTAATCTTTTCTCCCAGATCTTCCAGCAACCCCTTTAGCCATACACAGTGGCAAGCACACGCGGTTGCTGCCACATATTCTGCCTCCGTGGAAGACAGAGTAACAATATCTTGTTTACGCGAGCTCCAAGATGTGGCTGCATTACTGAACAAGAACACATATCCTGATGTACATTGCCGATCTTCAGCGTCCCTAGCATAATCACTATCCGTATATGCTACCAGCTTGTTTAAGGAGTGTCGTTCATACACTAAACCATAATCATAAGTGCCTTTCACGTACCTTAGAACCCGTTTTGTAGCTAGCATATGTTCATGTCTTGGATTAGCCATGAATCTTGAAAGTAAACTGACTACATACATCATATCCGGCCGAGTCACAGTCAAGTACATCAGGCTTCCGATTAACCTTTTGTACACAGTTGGATCAGTTTCCTCCCCTACTCCAGACTTAGTGAGAACAGTTCCTTGGACAATAGGATTGCTTACTAAATTGCTTTCCCACATATTGCTCTTGAGAAATAGAAATCCCAGCAGGTGTTTGTTGAACTTCTATCCCAAGGAAAAACCTCATATCACCTAGATTCGTCGGCAAGAACAAGGGGGCACCCGAGAGGGTGATTCAAATATGGTTCCCTGATAACCACCCACCGAAGTGGGCCGTGGAACAAATTGAAAAACACGTCAGCAAAAAAGATTTTGAGAGCTTCTTTCCCCCAAAAGATTCTTCTTCAAGGAGTCCCCCTTTCCGGGGTAAAAGACTTTTGTTTAGAAGAACGCTAAATGTCGATGAAGCTGAAGCTAAAATTCATTTGACGGCAAAGAATTTGGGGGAGACAATTAATGTTGATAATCAGATCTCACCTCAAGATAAAGCGAAAGCTATGATATTCCTCCGCCATCATCTTCACGAAGATCTAAAGCGGGAATACCTAACTGTTGAGGACCCTCTTAGATTATGGACAAACATCAAAGAACGTTTTGACCACCAGAAGTTGGTCTTACTCCCCAAAGCCCGCTATGAATGGCTTAATTTTCGACTACAAGATTTTAAGACTGTCAGTGAGTATAATTCCGCCTTGTTCCGCATTACCTCTGAGTTGAAATTATGTGGTGAATAAATAACCGATGAAGACATACTTGAAAAAAACTTTCTCAACGTTCCATGCCTCAAACATGCTCCTGTCGAAGCAATACTGGGAACGTAAATTTACTCAATATTCTGAATTGAAATCGTGTCTTCTGGTCGCGGAGCAAAACAACAAGCTCCTACTACATAACCATAAATCGCGACCCGCTGGTGCAAGCCCATTCCCTGAAGCGAATGTGGCCAATTATCAAAGTGGACAAGGGAGAGGTAGAGGTCGCGACCCCAGCAGAGGTGGTGGTCGTGGTCGAGTACGCAGATATACATGGCATCGGGAGTCCCAGAACACTAAAAATAGCGGTGGTGAATCGAGTCAACATAATACGGGGCGACCTTCAAAAGGGAAAAGTAGCGGGAACCAAAGCAACATTTGTTATAGATGTGGGATGTCAAATCATTGGTCTCGCACATGTCGCACCCCTAAACACCTCGTTAAGGCATATCAACGCATGGTGAAAGAAAAAGGAAAGAATGCTGAAACTAATCTGATTGAGGATGCACCTCCAGCCAATACCAAAGAAGACCGGGTATCTTTATTGGTTTTAACTCCTCGTCCATTATCAAATATTTAGAAACAATGACGGGAGACATGTTTACAGCACGGTATGTTGACTGTCATTTTGATGAAACGATTTTCCCAGTCTAGGGGGAGATAAGGACAAAGTCTTAGGGGGAGATAAGGACAAAGAAAGACTGGTAACACAAGAAATAACGTGGAATGCATCATCGCTATCAAATCTCGGCTCCAGAAGTGGTCAATGTGAATATGAAGTCCAAAAGATTATACATTTGCAAAGAATAGCGAATAAATTACCAGATGCATTCACAAACACGAATAGAGTGACAAAATCACGTGTACCAACATCAAATGCACCTGCTCGAATTGAAGTAATCCCGAAAGCTGATGATGATGATGAAGAATAACCGGCTTATTCCATGGTAGGAACCGGCTTATTCATCATCATCATCATCATGAGCATCATCATCAGCAGCAGTAGCTTCAACTTCATCGACATTCAGCGTTCTTCTAAACAAAAGTCTTTTACCTTGGAAAGGGGGACTCCTTAAAGAAGAATCTTTTGGGGGAAAGAAGCTCTCAAAATCATTTTTGCTGGTGTGTTTTTCAATTAGTTCCACGGCCCACTTCGGTGGGCGGTTATCAGGGAACCATATTTGAATCACCCTCTCGGGTGCCCCCTTGCTCTTGCCGACGAAAAAGAGCTTTTTAACAACGGTTTCACTCAAATCGCTACAAAGCAAATGGATATCAAGTAACTTTAACCTTAAAATCGAAAATCATTAAGCACTCACCTCTCAAAATTCACTTTGGAAATCTTTTGGATGATGACCTCAACTTCATCTTGAATGTACTCATCGGAATACATGGCGGAGGAAACTCCCGAAGCTGTTTCGCTAGCTTCAAATATGGAAGCACCCCACTGTGCACAGAACTTTTCGTTTTCCAGTCCCAATGGAGTTACTGATGATTCAGAATTAAAACTCTTAATTTATATTGAAACAAGGCAAATTGGCCTGTAATAATCCCACCTACACCTTTTTGGCCAATAATAATCCCACCTCAGAATATTCCCCACACCAGTCCCACCTTTCAGATATTTTTCCCACACTGGTCCCCCGTTAAAAATCCCTAACTCAGTTAGTAAAATGGCTGATGTGGCAGCTGACTAATGGATGATGTGTCAAAAAAGATTATGTGGCAGCTGATTAGTATTCCCCTTTTTTGACACATCATCCATTAGGCAGCTGCCACATAATCTTTTTTGACACATCCTCCATTAGTCAGCTGCCACATCAGCCATTTTACTAACTGAGTTAGGGATTTTTAACGGGGGACCAGTGTGGGAAAAATATCTGAAAGGTGGGACTGGTGTGGGGAATATTCTGAGGTGGGATTATTATTGGCTAAAAAGGTGTAGGTGGGATTATTACAGGCCAATTCGTCTTGAAACAAAGAATACATGTAAAACAAAATGTTAAATGCTTACGATCATAGGCAGATCCACCCGTAAAGTTGTCTAGGAGACCGTCGATTTTCAAGGACACAAGGCTTGAGCATATAGCCTTAGAAGCGCTTAAGTCTTCGTCGTTGATGACGATGACATTTTTTATTTTCAAGAGATCCTTTTCAACGAATGAAAATGGTGACGACGTCGAATCTGTTTTAATTACAAAAGATACACACGTGAAAACTTAAAAAAAAGAAATATTATATGATAAACAAAGTTGATGATGAGAACTAGAGTTTGAAGCGTATGCATTTCTGAGTTTAACATGGTTTGACTTCTTCCGAGACCGTGAATCTCCATCATCTTTGGAGAGGGGGAAAACACAGTATCCTCCAGAAAATGGGGATGTTGCAAAGGGGAATTGATTAAACGACATTGTGGTGGAGAGAAAATGGATTCAAGTTAGAAGAAGGAATGAGTGATGAAGTAAGAAGTGGGCCCCCTCTATTTATAGAAAAAATTGAATGGTTTTTATTTAGATTTATGATTTAAAGATTAAATTAGTTTACCAGTGTTAAATCCTTGGTTAAACAAGCATCTTTCATGTTCATTAGAAGTTTCATCTTCTTCAAACTTAGTTACATATTTTACAGCCACAATTAGCTTGTTATAATAAACCCATAAATGCACGAACCATATCCAAACTAGAACGATTCGGTATATAATAATGAAAGGGTTGCAGGCCACCTGCGGTAACAGTTGTCTCCAAAATCTCCAGCGACGGATGATGGATTCTGCGATGTTGTGGTTGACTACTCGAGAAAGACGAAGCATAATCATTGTAACAGTACCTCCACGGAATCGATCATTGTAAAAGCAAAATCTCTTGTCTCCAAGCATGGTTCATAGATTTTTTTAGAACAACAGCATGATATATAACTGTCACGGCCCCCGACCCGGTTTGACCCGTTTCAGGAGCCGCGGGACAGAAATCCCGTGGTATTTAATTAACAGCGGAAGTTTCATCAGGATCTTTTTAAAACTGAAATATTTCCTGTTTATTTTATTTCACAATTCGGGATAAAACCCGGTAATTTACAATATTGAGATTTCACGAAGAAATCTTTTATTTTACAAAACATGTTTCTTTATTTTTGTACTGAGCCACTTCCTTAAGCTGATAGTGCTTCACGGCACTTTTTCCTGGATCACAACAGATCACCTGAAACATGTTTGAAAAAGGTTTTGTCAGCGGGAAATACTGAGTGAATCATTCTATTTACATAAAACGACCTGTTTGTTATAATTTACAGTATTAAGAGCGATTACAATGTCCTTATCTTTTAAATTAACTGATCCAGTTGTCACTTGACCGGACTTGTGACTGTGGACATATCACTTGTTGGGTCCGTTCACCCACAAATGATAAATAATTAGTAGCTATGTGCACATCCCCCCACATACTGGCAGTAATTTCAGATTACATAGACTTAATCCTTGTAATTATAACCTTTGAAAATAAACATGCTTTTGTAAATAGATTTGATAAAAAGAGAATGACTCACATTGCAGATTTAACAGAGCTTATTCTACTGATTAGCCTTGATAACCTAGTTTAAATAATCATGCACACAAACTAGGTTAGTAACTTAATACATCATTTACGATAACTCACGAGATTAAAACCTTCACAACGAATGACAAAGTGCGATACTTAAACATCCATCGATTTAACGACGAATGACAAAGCATAAACCCTAATGTGGGCAACACTTAAACATCCATTGGATAGTTTAATCGATCGGACATTGAATCGTAGCAGCGATCGAGTTATTACCCTGAATTGTGGCAGCACTTCGTGATCAGTGTGTGTTTTGGGACTGTTTTGATTATAACTCAGCGTACAATTTGAAATTGAACGTCGAACGAACACTCAATTGCATGAAACAGACTGTTCTATTTATACGTGAATTTGGTTTCCCCCGCGTGTCGCGGAAGATGTTGTGGTGTCTGTCGCGACTCGCCTGGGGTGTCAAGTTAGAGTAGGGTAGGCTTGTCACTGGTATAGGCCTGCTGAGTCAACGTTTCGTGAATTCTCGTTTTTGACAGCGTTTTCTGTAGATAACTATAACTAGGGTTTACCCCCCCCCCTTAGTTTTAGGGGCCCTAATCCTGATTCCAAATGTTCTGAAAATTTTAGGGATTATGCAGAATCACTTGGGTTTCTCAATTAAGGTTTCCTATTGGTCAAATTAAAATAATAAATAGTACTTTTTGATGAGAGTTGTTACAATAACATATTAAAAAGAAGAGAATATGACCTGATTCATTATTTTCTGTGTTTAGTTGAAAGATAAGGAACAACCAAAATCTCTTGATCAATCTTCGACTTAGAACAACAGCATGATATATATAATATATTAAAAAGAAGAGATCATGACCAGCCAAAGGCATTCATCATTATCTCTGTTTTCTGTTTAGTTAAAAAGATAAAGGAGCAGCCAAAGAGATCTCTAGAATCTCTTGATCAAGATATCAAGTCTTGACCAATTAAAAGGCTCCACTACACACACGTAATCTTACTTCATCCACTTTATCAATTTAGATTTTCTTTTATCATCATCATCGTCATCGGGTCGAAACAGATTGGAATGGATTGAAATCTTACTTCATCCACTTTATAAAAGTGATCTCTCAATTCCATATTTGTTGTGTTTGGTTGTCAAACGGATTGGAATCCATCATCCCGGCACCCACAACCACCAATTCGGGTCGAAACGGTACGGGCTGAAGCGGTTCGATTCTAAACGATGCGGGTCGAAACGGTTCGCGTCGAAACGGTTCGGATCAAAACGATACGCGTTAAAACGGTTCGATTCGAAACGGTACAGGTCGAAATGGTTTGATTCGAAACGGTACGGGTCGAAACGGTACGCGTCAAAACGGTTCGATTCGAAACGGTACAGGTCGAAACAGTTCGCGTCGAAACGGTACGGGTCGAAACGATTCGCGTCGAAACGGTACGGGTCGAAACGATTCGCGTCGAAACGTTACGGGTCGAAACGGTTCGCGTCGAAACGGTTTGATTCGAAACAGTACGGGTCGAAACGGTACGGGCGAAACGGTTCGCGTCGAAACGGTTTGATTCGAAACGGTACGAGTCGAAACGGTACGGGTTGAAACGGTGCGGGTCGAAACGGTCGAAGATTCCAATGAATTTACTTTAATTCGTCCACATATAGGAAAGATTTTGAATTCCTTTAGTTAAAGGAATTTGAAGGAATTCAAGCCTAATTCAAGTTCCAATTCCATTGTCAACCAAACACATGTAGATTGGAATTGGGATTCCAATTACATCAAATTCTGTGAACCAAACATCTTAAGAAATGAAATTAAAATTCCAATTCCCTTAAATTCCATTGAATTTATGCGAACCAAACGCCCCCTTAAATTCTGGTGGACAAAGCCAATATCCATTGAAAGCTGCTCCTGAAGAAAGTTACTGTGTTGTTATGGTCGATTTTTATGATCCCATTGGTCTACGTACTCTGATCCCTGGTACTTGTACTCTAAAGATCAAGAAAGTATATTATGCGCGCCTTGCAAGAAAAGCTGAGTTAAAGGGTGTTTGGGGCTATATAAATGCAAATTGCGACATGGAAGCCACTCTGGATAAGTGCTAGAGATGACGACAATATTCATTGCTGGCACCTGATGACTCGAAAGGTATGTATTTGCTCCATCATTACAACTTCAGCTTGAGATGACAATATGGCTAGGTCGTGTCGTGTCGGGTCGTGTCGGGTCGTGTCGGGGTCAAAATGGGTATTCGGGAGGACACACCGAATACACTAAGGTATCATTTGCAAGCTGTATAGGATGCGATGATAGTTCACCTCTAATAAGCTAATATTCATTTTCTCAGGTAGATGGGGACAAAAGGCATTCAAGTGGACGAGACTCTACAACAAGCGATGGGTCAACATTCTTATCCGAGCGCACTGGGTACACAGCCTTTGCTGTCCTCTGAACTAATATTACTTCATTTTTCCCATTAATTAATAAATGTTATTATTCTATCTGGCATTTTACTTTTAATTTCTGATGGGATTTCTTTGTTCTCGTACGCTTAATCGTTATTTTGAATAGCCAATAAGGGAAAAGGTGTTTTAAGACCAGTTATTGATTAAGTTATTGCATATTAAAACGATTTAGGATCTTGTTTTAAAAAAATGAGAGGCGCACAAAAGCGACGAGGTCTAAAACCGAGATGCGGAGCGCAAAAGTGGCGGGCTTTTCCTACCCGAGGCGCAACAGGTCCACCAGCTAACTGGACTTTTCTCAATAGTTTTTTTAGCTTTCTCTACCCAAAATATAGCTATAAGTAAGGGTTTTGTATGATTTTAGCGAAATGTACAAGCCAAAAACCCAAGATACAACGCCTCGGATACGAGAGGCGCGCGCCTTAGGCCAAAAAAGCTCAGAAACATCCTAAAAAAGTGCGCCTTTTTGGCGCTTCTGGTAATTGTACGAGAGGCGTGCGCCTCATGTTTTATCTGTAAAAAACAATGTTGAGAAAGGTATCCTATGGACGTCATTCATATTAGAGTGTGGAGTTTCATGTTTGCGTATCTGTGAAGGATAGAATGTTGATCGTTTCTAGTGTTTTACATTGGCTTCTTTTATGTTTTAGCAGATGGGACTAACAAAAGGACAACAACTTCTATTTCTATAACAAGTATTGTCAATTGACTTTCAAAGAGGTATCTAAGCAGCAAAGTTTATATATTCTAACAATTTCTGTTTTTAAATCGGATTTGGTCACTATACTTCTTTCGTTAGCGTTTTTTGATTATATGTTTGTTTGTTTCTGTGAGGTTTTGAGTGTACGAGTTTTACATCTAAACTAAAGTTTGTATTTATAAAGATATTTTAGGCTTTGTAAGAGTTTTAGAATTTATATGGTCTTTTATGATAAAAACATACATTATAGCTTCATTCTTATTTTTATCTTGAAGCCCACATCAGAATTAGTTTGAATGATGCTGCATTAATTTTGGCCAACTTTGAGCTGATTATACTTTTGCTGTATATAAACGGTCTGGTCTGATTTTATACTTTTGCTGTATATAAACGGTCTGGTCTGATTTTAAATGGTATAGTTAGGTGAATGGATTTAGGGGAGTGGGCCCTCAACTGCAGGTATAGTTACAATTTCTATATAAATTAATATTTGATAGTTTAATTGTTACACAAAAACATATCTAATTATTATAAGTTGTAAATATGGGTTGTATCATTTGATAGTTTAATTGTTACACGAATTTAATTATCGTTTTAAAACCTGTTTTCCAGTTTTAATCCAGATTTACGGATACAAAACAGAACTGACTAATCAACATATGCTCTGATACCACATGTTGGTTCAGTTCTGTTTATACATGAGGGAAAACATTAAAACATACCTGTTACAGCAGACAGTGCAGTGGAGAATCCAGTCAGAGATGATCCCATCGTGTTCGACATTTGTGTCAGTGTGATCTGGTTCCTCCTTAGGGTGCTGACTGATGATGGTGACTAAGAAAACCGACAAGGGAATCGGTTATGGGAGAGGGAGGTCGATTGTGATGATGATGTTATGATTAGGTTATGTAACTGTGTAACCTTTTGACATCTACATAATTCCCCTTATATAAGCACCCAGGAGGAAACCTAATTAGTTAATAAGGGTAATATGGTCCATCAACAATTACCAACTAATTATTTAATAGGTTATTATATATTTTGATCTATATTATGTAAATGATTATAATGGCTATAGATTAAATATTAAACATAATATATTTAATCTTACATTCTCCCACTTAGCTGAGTAATCATTTACCATGAGTATTAGATAAGCCTGATCAGGAGTTAACACGCATTTTAGCCTTAAACAAGTACTATAGCAGAGAAATACAGCCGTTGAATCATTATGCGACTCAGGACCCCCATTAATCTACTATAGCCTTAATTTAAAACCTAATCGTTATGATCAAAATACGCGTAAGCCCTTTGTTTGATTTGTAACTTTATTTGTCTATATGCCATTATACCGGTTGAACATATTCTAAGAGACATACAAAATCAAACTGAGGAAATTTCATTAATCATAAAACATAAGCTAGTGCAATATGCTTAAATAAGGTCTTTACTAAATCCCATATTCCGAACATGTTCTTCATAAACCTTAGGAGGGAGACCTTTAGTCATCGGATCCGCAAGCATATCTTTAGTACTAATATACTCGATACAAAGATTATTTTCCTCAACTCGTTCACGTACAAACAGATATTTTGTATCGAGATATAAACCAGCTCCAGTCGAACTGTTACTGTTCGAGAAAATAACGGCAGCTGAATTATCACAGTAAAGCTTCAATGGTCTAGAAATGGAATTAACAACTTTGAGTCCAGTGATCAGATTTCTAAGCAACATTCTATGACAGGTTGCGTTATAAACAACAATGTACTCTGCCATCATTGTGGAAGTTGTGGTCAACTGTTGTTTATGACTCTTCCATGAGATAGGGCCGCCTGCTAACATAAAGATATAGCCCGAAGCGGATTTCTTGTCATCTTTGCATTTGGCAAAGTCAGAATCAGAATAGCCCACCACTTCTAAATGATCACTTCTTCTATAAGTCAGTTTATAGTCTTTCGTCCCTTGCAGATATCGAAGTACCTTCTTAGCTGCTTTCCAGTGATCTAGGCCAGGATTAGTCTGATAACCACCTAGCATTCCAGCAATATAAGCGATATCTGGGCGAGTACAGACTTGAGCATACATCAAGCTCCCGACTACTGACGCGTAAGGTATCTGGCTCATTTGCTCCTTCTCAACCTCTGTTGTCGGACACTGGAATGAACCGAAAACATCTCCCTTAACTACTAACTACTGGAGCGACTGAGGGTTTGCACTGTTGCATGTTGTAACGTGTAAGAACACGATCTATGTAAGCCTTTTGGGACAATCCTAAGATCCCTTTGTGTCTATCTCGGTGAATTTCGATGCCAATGACATAAGAAGCATCTCCAATATCCTTCATGTCGAAGTTATGCGAGAGTAACCGCTTCGACTCATGCAACATGTCTAAACTATTACTTGCCAATAGAATATCATCTACGTAAATAACAAGTATAGTAAAGTTGCTCCCACTCATCTTGAGGTAGGTGCATTGATCCACTTGATTCTTCATAAAACCTTGTTTCTTCATGACTTCATCAAACTTGAGGTACCACTGACGTGATGCTTGTTTTAACCCGTAAATGGATTTCTTCAACTTACAGACTAGATGCTCCTGACCTTCAGGTTTAAAACCTTCAGGTTGTTTCATGTAAACATCTTCGTCCAAATCTCCGTTAAGGAAAGCGGTTTTAACGTCCATCTGATGCAACTCTAAATCAAAATGAGCTACAAGGGCCATGACGATCCTTAATGAATCTTTACGAGAGACAGGTGAGAACGTCTCTTGATAATCAATTCCCTCTTTCTGAGTGTAGCCCTTTGCAACCAATCTCGCTTTGTAGCGTTCAACGTTCCCATTCGGATCCAGTTTTGTTTTGAACACCCATTTACATCCTACTGGTTTGACACCATTGGGTAATTCTACCAAATCCCAAACGTCATTTTTCTTCATGGATTCAAGCTCTTCAATCATTGCTTTATTCCATTCAGAAGACTGATCACTGCTAATGGCTTCATTGTAAGAGATAGGATCATTCAGCTTTCCGGGATCCATTTCAGTCAGGTAGGTAACGTAATCATCCCAATTAGTAGGCCTTCTTTGCCTAGATGACCTCCTAAGTGGATTATCGGGTTCAGCGTTGTCTTGGTTTTGAGCGTTTGATGTGCCTTCGTCATGAGGTATAATGGGTTCTGATTGTAGAGGTGAATTTGCAGTTGGTGCAGTAGCTTCAGGTACAGTAGTTGCATTGGGTACAAGAGGAGTAATCGGAGTAATGGTAAGCGACGAGTCTCTCCCCCCCGCGTCTTGTACTTCTTGCAATTCTTCGTAAGGGTTGGTACTGCTCCCACTGACCTTGAAATCCTCCAGGAACGCGGCACGCTTGGTTTCAACAATACGGGTGACATGAGAAGGACAATAGAAACGATAACCCTTAGAATTATCAGGATACCCGATAAAGAAACAGGTAACTGTTTTAGGGTCAAGTTTCCTTAGGAAAGGATTGTAAAGTTTTGCTTCAGCAATGCAGCCCCATACTTTCATATATTTAAGACTCGGTTTCCTTCCTGTCCAAAGTTCATAAGGAGTTTTAGGGACAGACTTAGAAGGAACTCTATTGAGTATATGAACAGCTGCTTTTAACGCTTCAGTCCAGAGGAATAATGGTAAATTAGTGTTGGCTAACATACTGCGCACCATGTTCATAAGGGTACGGTTTCTTCGTTCAGCTACACCGTTCTGCTGAGGTGTACCAGGCATGGTGTATTGGTTCACAATCCCCTGGCCCTTACAAAACTCATAAAATGGACCAGGAGCTTGACCCACATCAGTATGTCTTCCATAATATTCACCGCCTCTATCTGATCTCACAACTTTAATCTGACGATCTAATTGCTTTTCAACTTCAGTCTTATAATCTTTAAAAGTTGTTAGAGATTCAGATTTCTCCTTAATAAGATACAAGTACATGTAACGAGAATAATCGTCAATGAACGTGATAAATGAAGTATGTCCTGTTATGCCAGCGATTTGGTAGGGACCACTAATGTCAGTGTGAATGAGTTCTAATAAATTAGAGCTCCTAGTGGCACCTTTCTTATTCGCTAATGTCATTTTACCCTTAAGACATTTGACACATGTTCCAAAATCAGAGAAATCGAGAGGAGGTAAGACTTCATCCTTTACGAGATGATTTAATTGTTCTCTTGAGATGTGGCCTAAACGTTGATGCCACAACATGGATGAAGTTTCTAAGTCTCGTTTCTCTTTCATCTTTGTGAGTGATTCATTAATGTTATATGACAACAAAGATTTGGAAAAGCCATCATCTAGTTCTAATCTATAGAGACCACCATCCAGAATACCAGTACCATAAAGAACAGAATCATAGAGGATAGATAGTTTGCGATGACCATGGGAAACAATAAAACCGTCCATGTCTAACTTTGGTCCTGATACAAGGTTCCGAGTTACCTCAGGAACATATAAGGTATCATAAAGTTTAATACATAAACCAGTTTTCATAACTAATTGTAATGTTCCAATGGCCTTCACTTCTAATTCTCGATCATCCCCAACCTTAAGCGTTCTTTGGTTTCTTTCCAGCTTCCGGATTGAAAGGAATCCCTGAGTTGAATTGGTAACATGAACCATAGAACCAGAATCAAACCACCAAGAATTAGCAGGAACACTTAAATTATAGGACTCAAGTATTATAAAATAATCGTTACCTTTCTTAGCCAGCCACTCCTTAAAGTCAGGGCATTCCTTCTGCATGTGTCCTGTCTTTTTACAGAACTTGCAGCGGATTCTGCCTAAGGAGTTCTTAGAGCTGGAGGGTGCACTTGTATTAGGATTAGGCCTTTGGACTTTTGAAGCATCCTTCCTCTGATAATTGTTCTTCCTTTTCTTAGAGTTGGAGGTGGTGAAGTTAGCAACATCAATAGGGCGATCCATCCTCATACGCTCTTCCTCCTGTACGCACATAGCGACCAGCTCACTCATCGTCCATTTGTCCTTCTGAGTGTTGTAATTGATCTTGAATGCTTCAAAGGATGAAGGAAGCGAAGTGATGATAAAATGAACAAGGAAACCATCACTGATCTCCATTTCCAGCCCCTTCAGCTTATTGGCCATGTCATTCATCATCATGATGTGCTCGCGAATGCCGCTCCTCCCATCATACTTAGTTGTCACCAGCTTGAGGATAAGGGTACTAGCGTGTGCTTTAGACGTCCCTTTAAACTGCGCCTCCACATGCTCCAAGTAGGTTTTAGCATCTTCAGAATCAGGAATAGCTCCCCTGATTGCATTGCTGATGGACTGCTTCATAAACATGAGAGACATGCGATTACACCTAGTCCATTTTTCATGAACTATCTGCTCAGCAGCAGTACTTGTAGCAGTAAGGTCCGCTGGTTTATTCTCTTTTAGAGCATAATCGAAGTCCAGCAATCCAAGCGTAAGCATGAGAGCATCCTTCCATGCAGCAAAGTTATCACCAGTTAAAGGTGGAATCCCCTGATTTGGTGCTGATAGTGGAAATAAGATGAGCGAATTATGATACTAAGAAAGAAGTTCTAATGTGATCTAAGGGCACGTTAAACTAAGGCAGGCATAAATAATGACCATTTTACATTATGAAGCTGTGATATTGTCTATTACTAACTTCAAAATAATAGACTTAATTAAAATTCTACTTAAACGAAGACAAATCAGCTTTGGCCAGAAGTGTAATCATTTAAGCATATGTGCAAAGTGGTTGTAACAAATCAGCTTTGGCCAGAAATTGAGACAATCACTTTAGTTATGCACTTGTTAAGTATGCCATCTATGAAAGAATTAAATCAGCTTTGGCCAGATATTAAGACATTCATGTTTATGATGCACACTTAACATAGCTTTAGTAATACTTGAACGATAAGTAGATGTATCAAAATAGCTTTGGCCAGAAATAATACATCAAAGGCTCATTCAAGTTAAGCTATTTTGGTTTTTGCAAAACATTATCTGATTCTGATTAATTAACTAAGTAATTACAAAAACCAATTATTTAATAGCAAACCACCCGTTAGCGCGGATCGAACTCCGCGGTGAGTTCGCTGGGGGTGCAGGGGGACAGCGTGCCCCCGAGCCAAATTTTAGTTCACATTAACTGCCAAATTTTATGAACACTCATGATTTCGGATGATGAATCATGTCTTGGATTCATCCGAAATGAATAATTTCGAATCATTTCGGACTATCCGAAATGGATGATTTCGAATGATTTCGGATGTGTCCAAGACGCGTAAGTCGAGTCATTTCGGTTCATTTCGGATGATTTCGGATGATGATACTTAGTCCGAGATTCATTCGAAATGGGCAGTTCTTGATGATCCGTGATGCATTTCGGATGATTTCGGATGGTAATACTTAGTCCGAGATTCATCCGAAATGGTCAGTTCTTGATGATCCGTGATGCTTAGTCCTAAATGGTCCGAAATGATCAGGCAGTGGCTGATCCGTAATGGGTGAACAGATGTTCATCCGGAATGATCAGGCAGTTGCTGATCCGTAATGGGTGAACAATGTTCATCCGGAATGATCATCCGTAATGATCATCCGAAATGTGTTCTGCAAGTTGTTAAATGCGAAATCATAACTGAAAATTCGAAAATTTTGGGATTGTGATAGAGTTTCCTATTTTATCATTGATCTAATTTTATCAGAAAATTTCGAAATCATAATCTGTTTATTATATCAACAGATTTCAAAACCTTATTAGATAAAATTTAGATCAAAATTAGGAAAACATTCCACAATTCAAATCATATTCCAAAACATAAAGGAAAAATTCGAATTTTAACTAAGAACATGATGAACCCTAAATAAAATTACTCAAACATTCATCCGAAATCTGGAAACATTTTACACATTTAAACATATTTCTGAAACTGTTAGATTTCGGAACAGTAATCACGAATGAACATGTCATCCGAGATGGTATTTCGGATGACAGAAAATGAACAGTTAATGATTTCGGATGACAGAAAACGAATTTAATTATCGTTTTAAAACCTGTTTTCCAGTTTTAATCCAGATTTACGGATACAAAACAGAACTGACTAATCAACATATGCTCTGATACCACATGTTGGTTCAGTTCTGTTTATACATGAGGGAAAACATTAAAACATACCTGTTACAGCAGACAGTGCAGTGGAGAATCCAGTCAGAGATGATCCCATCGTGTTCGACATTTGTGTCAGTGTGATCTGGTTCCTCCTTAGGGTGCTGACTGATGATGGTGACTAAGAAAACCGACAAGGGAATCGGTTATGGGAGAGGGAGGTCGATTGTGATGATGATGTTATGATTAGGTTATGTAACTGTGTAACCTTTTGACCTCTACATAATTCCCCTTATATAAGCACCCAGGAGGAAACCTAATTAGTTAATAAGGGTAATATGGTCCATCAACAATTACCAACTAATTATTTAATAGGTTATTATATATTTTGATCTATATTATGTAAATGATTATAATGGCTATAGATTAAATATTAAACATAATATATTTAATCTTACATATTGGTGTTACAAGTTTAGATTACGATGTTTTGCACTTGGCTTGGACTGGGTTTGGTTAAGCTAGTTCAACTTTGAGATATCCTATGACCCACATGGCCCATGGCACATGACCCGTGGTTCGTGGCCCATTTCAGGTATCGTTTCCGTATGTTGTTTAATTGAAGGTAAATCACAAAAATCTTCTTGTATTATATTTGTATTTATGGGCTTTAATTGGCATCATATCATGATCAGTTGTACTTTTCATATGGTATTTTAGTTTCTAGAACCAGCAGCACAACTCAACACCAGCATAGCATAGCTGGTGGATCTAGGCTTGGATATGTAGTGAAAGAAACCGTCCCAACTGAAGGATCAGTCACACATGGCAATATTGTTTGTTAAACTCTTGTTCCAATTTCTTCTACTTTATTAGAAGAAGTCCTTGTTAGGTGAATGTAAGCCCAGCTGAAAATTAATTGTGAATGGTGGCTCATGTTGGGAAAAATGTGGTTTAATTTGAAAATGGTGGCTCTCGGTTCAACAAATAGGCACATGTAACGTATTTTTTTTTTCCCACAAGTTAATTGCATGGTGTTTCAAGCCTCGAGCTTCTTTGGTTGAAGATCTGTTATTAGCAAGCAACTACACCCTTTTTTATTTAATATTGTTTCATTCATTGTCTTAACCATAAATATTATGATACGACTCGTTAAACCAAAAAAATTACCTTCAACGGCACCCACCTGTTCCAAGTAAAGGTAATCCCGTTGTTTGTAAAAGACTGCTTCTCTATAACCATCCTCAAGCTTTGAACCGAAAAATTACCAGACGAATCCAGAAACCACGACCCTCTATCCTGCCCTGAACCAAACGCCGCAACAGAACCTGCTGCTTACAGATCTGCCACTGGTTGACTGCTGAGCTTCCTCGTCCAATTGAACTGCAGATTGTGAAGGTCATTTGTCTCCACAACCCGGTCTTTTAACGCTTACGCATTTGTATAATAAATAAATAAATTAGAAATGATTTTATGGCTAAATTTTATAAAAAAAATAAACAAATCAATCTATATCTAATATCATTTCAAGCATATTAGGGTCTTCAGGCGGGCCGCGTAAGGGTTAAGCATAACCTCACGCGGGCCGCGTCAACTCAACATTTGATCGGATAAGCGTCCAGGTCCACGTGTCACACACGTGGCATGCCTACTGATGACACGCTAGCCCTAATCTACAAATAGACCTCCACGCGGGCCGCGTAAGGATCAAGAGGGGGTTTACGCGGTAAACCCCATTTTTCAGCTATAAATAGGAATGGCCATAGGCAGTTCACTGGTGTCGAAAACAAATCCCAAAAATGAAGTTATACTGCTCAAAAGTGAAAATTACATTCACAGTAGCTAGGCGCTGCTACGATACAGGGTATTAACTCGATCGCTGCTACGATTCAATGTCCGATCGATTGAAACTATCCAATGGATGTTTAAGTGTTGCCCAAATTAGGGCTATACTTTGTCATTCGTCGTAAATTCGATGGATGTTTAAGTGTTGCACTTTGTCATTCGTT
>JARYGA010039335.1:0-28741 GCA_030545235.1 Helianthus tuberosus | reverse complement strand
CTGTTCAAAATTTTCGAAAAATTTCTGTTGAGAGAGAGAGCATTCCCTTTGTCTTCTCCGATCAATCCGTCTTTTATTCCGGCAATCTTTTGAGTTTTCTGAGTTTTTCTTGAACTCGAAACTTCTGTTCTACATATTTCTGATGGCTGATCCATCTAACCCACATAATGTGGAGGGTGAAAACCCTGAAGCATCTTCTCCGGTGGCCGGAGAAGAAGAAGATGATGGTGGCAGTGTTCCTGGTGGTGATCTACCACCATTGAAGTGGTCGAAAGCTTCATTCGACCAACTGATGACCAAGATTGAGATGCCTCACGAGTATGGGGCTGAATATCCCCAAACAGGTGATACTGGTGCCAGTGCTCCGGCCGGTTACATCACCATGTGGGCCGAGTGTTTTACTGATGGTAACCTTCGTTTACCATTAACAGTTTTTGTTGCTCAGGTCTTGGAACATTACAAGATCCATATCTCCCAGATGAGTCCTTTTGGGATGATCCGTATTAGACATTTTGAATCAACTTTTCGAGCTCTTGGTCTGCCGGTTACCGTTGAAAACTTCCGGGGGTTTTACCAGTTGACGGTGAACACCGGTTTCTTTTCCTTTAGAGAACGGTATGGAAGCATCAAGTTGATGACCCCTCCGAAGGGTATTACGAAGTGGAAGTGTAAGTTCTTCTACGTTAAAGCTGCCGCAGTTGTTGCGGACATGAATATGCGGAATGTCAATGAGCCTATCCCTGCGGAGGATATTGCTATGCCTGCCGCAGAGACTGCGGCGTGGTTCTCAAAGCTGAAACCTATTGAGCATAGGCAGCTTACCAACAAAGAGTTGTGGGTGCTGCGGATGATGTTGACCCGACCTAAGAGGAATTTCACGCCTGTGGTGCGGGAGAAAACTGGTGGTAAGTGTTACCACTCTTTTGCGGTTGCTTTGTTCCCGTGTTTGTTATTAATTTGGATATGTATTATCAGAAATTGTGGAAGTGTGGAAGATATTTGATCCAACTTTCACTGGCAAAGTTGATCTTATTCCGACTGCGGATGGTAAAGGTTTTAACTTGACGATTGTCTCTCTCTTCCGCGTTGCTTCACGCGAGGGGCTGACTGCACCCCTGCCGCAGGGCAAAGGTATTACTCATAACCTTTATTGCTTTACAAGGTTTGTTGCTGATATTCTATACGCAGGTACACTTGGGAACCTTGGTAAATTTGAGTCAAAGGGTGCCCCCAAAAAACATGCGGAGAAAAAGCATGTGGATAAAACCGTGCGGGGTCGCGGAAAGAAAAACCCTGAGCCGCATGTTGTTCCGCCTTTGGTGTCGCATGCCGCAGGTATCTCTCGTTCTCATTTCCGCAGATATACCGATTACGTGGTAGTATCTGACACCCTTGAGGGCTTGGGTGTTCCAGGTGCTGGGGCTGCCACAGGTGGAACTACCGCGGGTTCCAAACAAGGTGATGAGAGGAAGAGGAAAACGGAGGAAGCTGGTGATGCTGGTGGGAGAAAAAAGCCGAAAATTCAGACCAGGCGCAAGGCCTTTGTTGGACCAAGGAAGCCTGCGGTTGTATCTGGTATGTGATGCGTGACTTTAACAAGTATTATGTGTTTAAACTTGTTACTTTAAAGTATCTGTGTTGATTTCAGAACCGCAAGATGAAGGGTTCTTCGATTTTGATGCTCCTCCTCCCCCTCCCCCGCACAACACTGCTGCGGGTGCGGGGGTTCATAAGGTTGTTACTCCTGAAGCCTCTGTGCGGGGGGTGGACACTGGGAAGGGTCCCGCGGCTCAAATCCATGACACGGTTGATTCGAGTGATAATGTTATCACCCCAGAGGATACTGTTGATATGGATTTGAAGTTTGGTTACACTGGAAAACCAAAGTCTCCTGTTGCCGAGAAGGCTTCCGGTTCTGCTGGTGGTGCGGGTTTTGTAGAGACTCATATTCAGCCCGACGAGACTGAATTGGAGTATTATTATCGCTCCTACACAGAAGGCCGGGCTACGTCCTATCACCGCCCCCCGTGGACTGTATTGCAAGGGGATGACATTACCGTTGACCCCTCCGCTTGTAGGGAGGTTTTGAATGGTTTGGGTACCCCTTTTGAGGTAAACCGGGCCCGTTCTTTACCGACTGAGGTCCAGATGAACCAACTCTCCTCCATGCTTGTGGGGGGCTCCATAATGGCGAATGCCCTTATGGAGAAGTGCAAGGTGCTGGGGCGCGAGGGGGAGGAGAATGCGCGTTTACGGGCCGAGGCCGAGGAGTTGGTGAAGGCTGCACGTGAGGGTGCAGAGCAGCTTGAGAGGGATAGAGAGCAGCTTGAGAGGGACAGAGCTGCGTTTGAGAAGCATAAGCAGACTGAAGAATGGGCTGCAACTGCTGAGCTTAAACAGGTTCGTACTCTTGCAAAATTGCTGTCTGATGAGCGTAAGCGTTGGAAAGAAACCCTTTCTGATGAGCGCAAGACGCTATCTGATGAACGCAAGACTTGGAAAGAATCTTGGGGTAAACAGAATGAAACTCTCTTTCATGTTCGTCAGGAGCTTATCAATGCCAAGGCAGCAATTTCTGCGTTGGCCAAAGAGAAAACTGAGGCTGTTGCGGCTGCCCAAGAGGCCAAGGAAGCAGAGGTTCGTCTTGCCAAGGCTCTGGAAGAGGCCAAGGAGGCGGAGGCTCGTGCTGCAAAAGCTCTTGAAGGGGCAAATGTTGACCGCACCAGGTTAAGCAAAACTATCTTGGACCTTCAGGTATAAGTTTTTCCTAACTTTGAAATTGTGTCTCACAAGTTTGTTGATTCTTTTTGTATATTCCTGATTCCTTGTTTAAAAGGTTGAAGTGCGGACCCGAGGGGTCACTATTGAGGAAATCTCTGCCCGTGCTGCTGAAGCTGAAGTGCGGGCAAGAGAGGCTGAAGAGGCTAGGGATAGCCACGCTTCTTCACTTGGGCTGCTCAAGGCTGATCATGAATGGATGCGTATGCGCGGGATCGGGCATGTAAGTATCCGTTGCCTTGTTATTTTTGTTGTAGGTTTGTCTTTGATAACCATTGTATTCATGTTTCGCAAATTGTTACTGCCATTCTTGACGCACCCGAGACCGTAGCAGGGATTAACGAGATCAGGGAGCGTGCCCGGGATGCTGGTTTCAAAGCTGGCTACAACCGCTGTATTAGTCATTTGAACGTTGCAGCGCGTGGCGGGCTTACTGATGAGCGGTCCGGGTTTCATGGCGTAGATACTGAAGTGCTTCTTACCGCCGCGGTTAAGGAGTTTAAAGAAACAACCCTCACAGATCTTGAAGAACTTGAACGATGTCTAGAATCGGAGGATTATGTGGACCGCTTGCGAGTCTTATACGCTGATGAAGATGATGAGGAAAAACCAGATGTTGAGGGCACGGATGGTGCGGGCCCTAGTGGCACGAAGGAAGATTAGATTGGCCTGCGTGCCTCTTTTGTTTCCTTACGTAACCGTTACAAAACTTTATGTAAATTCCATGTGCAGGAATTTTTTTGAATATAAAGAATTGTTGTTTCTTTTTACAAGTGTTTTTAGTACTTGCATGTTTGAATTTGTACGCGTTTAGTGTTACTGTGAGTAAAACTAAATCTGTAATTGCTTTTTGCATATCTAGGTGATATGCAAGTATGAAGATTCGTCTCTGGTTAGATAAACAGTATTGCCATTGTTGGCCTATTACAATAATTGCGTGTGGTTATCATTCTGTGTGGGTATCACGAATGAAGATTTTGCTAATCTGTTTTTGTGTATACCTCAGAGTGGAACACGCATTTGTAATAGAAATAAATAAACAATATTGTATTGAATCGCCTATTTATTTATTTGCAAATGGCCTGCGGCCCGATAGATTACATGCAGAAAACATGGCTTACATATAACAGCGTCGAAGTTGCTGTGCGTTCCATGTGCGTGCGACAGTTTCGCCTTCTAATGTTTGTAGTTTGTACGCGCCTTTGCCCAGGACCTCTTGGATGAGGTACGGTCCTTCCCACTTGGGGGCAAGTTTCCCTGGGCGTTCTGCGTTGGATGCTTCGTTGTCACGAAGGACGTAGTCTCCAGGGTTGAAAGTACAAATGCGAACGCGTGCATTGTAGTATTTTTCCAACTTGGTTTTGTACTTGGCCTCGTTGATGGCAGCGTTTTCGCGCCTTTCTTCCAAGAGGTCCAAGTCAACCCTGCGTTCCTCATTGTTGTCCATCTTGTTGATGGCCAACATTCTAGGTGAGGGGAGGCCTACTTCCGCGGGGATCACCGCTTCAGTACCGTAGACCAGGCTGAAGGGGGTCTCGCCGTTGCTTGTTTTTGGGCTTGTCCTGTGAGCCCATAAAATACTTGGGAGTTCATCAACCCAGCCGCGTCTGGCTGTTCCCAACCGTGCTTTGATGCCTTCGACTAAGCTTTTATTGATACTCTCGACTTGGCCGTTCCCTTGCGGATGCGCCACTGAGGAGAATATGTGTTCAATGTTTAGTTCTTTTAGCCATTTTTGAAAGTCGTCGGCAGCAAAGTTGGTACCGTTGTCGGTGACGATGCACATTGGTAGACCGAAACGGCAGATGATATGTTCCCACACGAATTTCCTTGTTATCATAGCGGTGGTTGATGCAAGTGGCTTTGCTTCTACCCATTTTGTAAAGTAATCAACAGCCACTATGATAAATTTCACTGCTCCTGGTGCGTCCGGAAATGGTCCCACCACATCGATTGCCCATTTTTGGAATGGCTATGCGGTGGTGACGGGGATCAAGTTGTTCTTGGGACGCAAGGTCTTGGGAGCATGTCGCTGACAATTGAAACACTTGCGTAAGACTGTGACTGCATCCAGGTGCATGCCCGGCCAATAGTAGCCGGCGTTCATGATTTTGGCCACCACCATGCGTGGTCCTGCGTGTATGCCACAGATCCCCTCGTGAATCTCTTTGATAAGGTATGTGGCATCTTGGGGGTTTACGCATCGTAGGAGTGGCCCCAGGTATGATTTACGGTATAAGATACCGTCTACCATTTGGTAATGACACGCTTTGTGTTGCAACTTGCGTGCCTCTGCTTTGTTTTCGGGAGTAACCCCGGATTGTAAGTATGCAATGAGCGGTGTCATCCAGGATGTTGTACCGTATTGGATGACATTGACTTGGCGCAGGGGTACCGAAGGATTTTGCAGGATTTCGATGCGTACCTCTTTTGCCAGGTGTTGGAAGCTGGTGGACGCAAGTTTTGATAGTGCGTCCGCGGGTTTATTTTCACTCCTGTTGATGTGGCGAATATTGAAGGAGGTAAACTTTGACTTCAATTGCAGGGCTTGTTCGAGATAGAGGATCATGGTATCCCCCTTTGCGGTATAGTCACCGCGTATTTGCCCTGCAACTAATAGTGAATCGACGTGTGCTTCCAGATGTTTGACGTCGAGTTTAATTGCTAAACGCAACCCTACCAGTAGAGCCTCATACTCCGCTTCGTTATTCGTACTTTCGAAATCGAGGCGTATTGCGTAGGTTAGCTCTTGGCCATCGGGGCTGACAAGTCGCAAACCTGCGCCTGAACCATCTTCGTTGGATGCACCATCTGTGAATAGTGCCCAGATTTCTGTGGAGGATGGTTGTGATACAGGGTTTTGTTCTTCTTCGCATTCTTGGATGCGGTTTGCTGGTATTTTAGCGACGAAGTCAGCCAAAACCTGGCCTTTGATTGCGGGGCGCGGCTTATAGTTCAGTGAAAGCGCGCCCAGCTCGATTGCCCATTTTGCTAACCTCCCAGAGATGTCGGGTTTTGATAGGATCGGGCCGATCCTATAGTTGGTTAACACTGTGATGACGTGGTTTGCAAAGTAACGTCGTAAACGTCTCGATGCGTGCACTAGTGCCAGTACCAATTTTTCCATGATGGAGTACCTTGTCTCTGGGTCGTTGAGCATTTTGCTGATGTAGTAGATGGGTGTTTGGACTCCTTCCCGCTCCACTATAAGTACCGCGCCTACCGCGTTGTCCGCGGCAGACAGGTATAAGATAAGAGGCTCATCTTTTCGTGGTGCGGTTAAAGTTGGGAGTTGGATCAAACACTCTTTCATTTCCCGGAAAGCTTTTTCGGCCTCTGCGGTCCATTGGAATTGTTCCTTTTTTAGACAGCTCCGCAGGGTCTTGATGAAAGGGTAAGACTTAGCTGCATGGTTGGCTAGGAATCTATTGTGTGCGGCTAGCCTACCGGCTAGTCGTTGCATTTCCTTCATCGTAGAAGGCGATGGCATGCGCTCGATTGCCTGAACTTTTTCCGGGTTCACCTTGAATCCATCATTGGTTACGATGAATCCAAGGAATTTGCCTTCTTCCATTCCAAACGAGCATTTCCCTGGGTTGAGCTTCATGTTAACGCTTCGCAGAGTTTGGAATGTTCTGTCGATGTCGTCGAGCATGGTGTTTTCCTCCATGCTCATGACGACCAGGTCGTCCATGTAGATTTCGACACTTTTGCTGATTTGACCGCGAAAGGTGTCGTTCATCAACTTTTGATAGGTTGCGCCCGCGTTGCGCAGCCCGAACGACATTTTGGTGTAGCAGTAATTCCCGGTAGGAGTGCGGAATGCCGTTTTATCTTCATCGTCGATTGCCATTTGTACTTGGTGATAACCTTTATAACAATCGAGGAAGCACTTCCATCGAAATGGTGCGAGGTTATCGACCTTCTCGTCGATCTCTGGAAGCGCGTAACAATCTTTGGGGCAGGCCTTATTGAGGTCTTTGTAATCGACACACATGCGCCAGCCCCCGCTTGGTTTTTCTACCATGACTGGGTTGGACAGCCAAGTCTGGTATTTCACTTCCCGCAGGATGCCTGCGGAGAGCAGTTCCTGTACCTGCTCTTCCATCGCCGCGTTTTTTGCTGATCCAAGGTGGCGTTGGCCTTGGATCACGGGCTTGATACCTGGCATGGTATTCAAGAAGTGTTGCGCAATTTCGCGTGGTACCCCTGTCATATCTGCGGGTGTCCACGCGAAAATATCTTGGTTCCTGAAGAGGAGTTGCTTCAGGCGCACTTTGATGGTAGGTGTCAAGGCATGGCCCAACGTGACTGTTTGTTCTGGGTGTCTTGCGTTAAGAACCCATTTTTCTGGTTGAGTGTTGGGGGTAGGCCTTGCTACCTTTGTCGGACGCAGTTCGTCCGTAGACATGACTTCTCTCTGGGCGTATATTATCGCGATCCCCGTTTCGGTTGGAAAACCGATGGCAGAGTGGGGGACGGATGTTATCATGTTGAAGTCGCCTTGGGACTCCCTCCCGAGAATTACGTCATACTTTGAGGTGTGAGGTAAAACCATGAAGTTCACCTCCTCCGTCCTTGTGTGCCTTCCGTTGGTGAGGCACACAGGGAAGGTAATTTGTCCCAGGGGGAACACGGTTTCCCCTGAAAATCCAGCCAACGGGTAGTCCGCTGGCTGCAGTCGATCTTTATCTTCTTGATCGAACTGGTTGAAGCACTGCTCGTATATAATATCGGACGTACTGCCCGGGTCGATGAACAATCACTCGGTGCAGTAGTGAGCTAGGTGCCCAGTGATAACGACGACGCGTCTATCGCGCGGTCCGCCTCGGACTTTTGGAAAAAATGACTTGCTCGTCCTTCCAGTCATTGTCCGGTCTTCTCGCCGCCTTGCGCGGCCTTCCTTTTCCTCCATTGAACATGTGGGTAGAGGCCACGTACATGGCCCTTTTACCCGTGGAGGTGCCCTCGTTGTGGGGAGTGATGCGCTTGGTGGCTTTTTGTGCGCCTGTCAACAGGTGTTGCAGTTTCCCCTCTTTTAGGGCTCGCTCAATCTCCAGTTGGAGACTGATGCAGTTGTTCGTGGTGTGGCCCGAGTCCTTGTGATACTCGCAGTAGAGTGCGAGATCTTGATTCTTTTTGGACTTCATCGGTTGGGCCGGTCTCAGGAACTGCGCGTCTGTGAGGAGAACGTCGCTCGGCAATTGGTTGATCTCAGTCCAGCTGCGGTCTCGAGACTCTTTCTTTGACGCCCGGTTTTCTCGTTGGGCGTTGATTGTAGCCCTTGCGTCGGGCTGGTTGTTCCGGGGGACATATGGCTTGGGATCGCTGCCGCGATTCCATGTGTCCCTGTTGCGCTTATTGCTGCGCTTGGATTCTTGTCGGGAAGACTGGCCTTCCGCCAGGGGTTGTGCCTTTGACATGTGCGGTCTGAGAGACCGCTGCGTTTGGGCATAGGTTTTGACCTTAGCCATGACATCTTCCCACTTCTTAGGCAAGCCGTTGCCGCCGGAAATGTTCATAACCATTTGTTCGTCTTTGACTGCAACAATGAAATGGTTATGTGCCATCTGGTTGTCAACGTCGCCTATCTCTAGGATTTCTTTATTGTAACGGACAACGAACGCGTCGAGCGATTCGTTGTCTCTGCGCCAGATGTTCATGACGTCCATTGAATCACGTTCATGGCGTCGTTGCTGGCTGAAGTGTGCGAGGAACTTTTGTTGTAAGTCCTCGAATGAGGTCAGTGACGCTGGTGGGAGAGAATCGAACCATGCCCTGGCCAGACCTGTTAGGGTCTGTGGGAAAAAATGGCACCAGGTAGGTTCGTCCCACTTACCGTTGCACCCAGCGCCGACGAAGATGTTGTTGTGATCATCAGGGTCGGTCGAGCCGTTGTATTTCCCAATGTTCAATGGGAATTTTGTGGTGGTGACATCGGCGTTGGCGATCTCTGGGACAAATTTAGAGTTTTCGGCCGCAGATTTCGGCCTGTAAGGTTTGCCCTGGTTGCGCTTTGCAGCGCGGAGGTATGTGTTGCGGGGTTGACTGGGAGGAACATAGTCGCGTCCGCCCGGTCTACTGTTGGTGGAATGGGACTCTCCGCGGTATGTACTGTCATCTGGATCAGTACGGCCATACCCTTCATGGTGGGACTGTGGTCCCAAACGACTATGAATGTTTGTGTTGTGGCGCATTGTAGACTGCCGCCTTCTTTCTTCTTGAGAGCCTAAACGGCTATGTATGGAGTCCCTGCGGCGGGACCCGTATGAGGAATCGTCCTCATTGATTGTGCGGACATCACAATAGGAGGAGCCGCGGTCCTCCTGTCTGCTTCTGGAGGCTGGATGTGTGGGGGCCCTGTCGTCGTATCGTAAAACACGACCGGCAGGTGTACGCGGTATCGGGGTAGGTCCGATACCTCCTTGCTCGTCTGCACAAGCTCTGTTGTACGTTGCGGCCAGAAGGGCCGCTTGTTGGTCATACCAGGTATGAGGGTTCATGCCTGGAGGTATGGCAGCAGCGTATTGTGACAGATCATGTCCAAACGTAAGGGATACGCCCCCTTGCGCTGATGTGCCAATGTGTTCGGCATTTGGGCTTAGGGGAATGGTTCCCGCAGGCCCTTGGTTTGCGGGTTTAGGTTATCCCCGGTAGTGTTGTTTTGACGATCAGACATCTTTGGAAAGAAAAGGATGATTGGAAAAAAGTGCTAAGAGTAGCGGTGGGCGCCAATGATGAAACAATGGTTAACCGGGTAGGGTTAACTCACTGATCTCTTCAAGAGGGTTAATCCCTTCTTTCCGAGGATCGTTGGCTGGATCGTCTGGTGGTGGGTTTCCTGCACAAGGAAACAAACCGTGACTCGTAACAAGGAGGATGGGGTGGGGGGTGCTCCTTGTTACCACTCTCCGGCGTGAGAATCAGTAAGTTGCTTGGGAAGCAAAGTATGATAGTAGTAGTAGTGAGAGAGTTGAGAAGTGATACCTCAAACCTGGTTTGGGGTGAGTATTTATAGCCGAGGAGTGAAGGAGGGTAGTTGAGTAGCTAGTCTGACATCGCACAGCTATTTGCAGGTGTGTCAGACCTGTCGGATGCTATGGTAATGCCACGTCCGGCTGTGGTGTCAGACTGTTGTTCATACGTGGGCTAGTAGGCGACTGTTCCCAGTGCCACTTGCACTGTGGTGTCAGACCCACTTGCCTTTTAGGCAGGATGCGGTGCCAAGCCGCATCGCTGCTTGCGGTCATAGATGTTGTTCCCGCATTGGTTGTTCCATCCATGATTTGCGAGGGATGCGGTGTTGTGCCGCATCGCTTGTTGAGTGACTGTTACTGTTGTCCAGATCCCTTGTCGTGACGAAAATGTTCATAGGATGCGGTGCGAGGCCGCATCGCTATGCGTAACATTAGTTTCCGTCCTTAAGGTAAGTCTTCTCATCGATGGACAGATTGGACCGCAGTGTTCGCGTGTGTCTACGCGGACACTGGATAGTTAATTGCTGTTGGGGTTTTTTACTGAGGGTAATTGTCATTCGCGGTCGTGCTGACGCGATATTTGGGACCATACCCCTTCAAAAAGGCAAAAATATATATGACCGAATATGATTTTCATTTGTATGTGATGTTAAGACCACTGGTTGGTCAAGTTTTAATGTTTTATTAAATAAGATTTATGCTTATAATTTGATTGTGTAAATTTATATATCATGGTTCTTATAGTTAGTATTTGGGAAAAAAACATCATAAAGCCTATAAAAAGTTGATTTATAAAAATTATTAAATTGTTGAATATAGAAAGAGTTTTATAAAAAAAATTAAAAATATAACAGAGCATTTGAAGAAAAAACACCAATAAAGAAGTATAATATTTTGGTTAAAAAAATAAAAGGTAAATACAAATATTAGAGCATTTGAAGAAAACACCAATAAAGAAGTATAATATTTTGGTTAAAAAAATAAAAGGTAAATACAAAATATAAGGAAAACACCACTTTAATAAAAATAAAAGATAATACAAAATATAAGGAAAACACCACTTTAGTAAATAGTTTTTAAGGAACACCAAAATGGTAAATATTTTTTCCTCCAACACTAGTTTAAGAATAAACTCACATATTCACTTGAAGAATAAATTGTTGATCTCATTTATTACCATGATTTCACATTAGATACAAATACTGTTAACCTCATTTATTAGCATTACCATGATTCCATATTAAATATCAACATTCTTGATCTCATTTATTAACATCATTCCACATTAAATACAAACAATCATTTGTACATGACTGAACATGTAACCGACAACTTACTCCAAGTCTTGAATATCGCAATTCATCGTCTTATTTTCTTTTGGAGGTCGGCCAACGAATTCAAGATCTCCACACCAAACCACAGATCCAGCAACATCTTCATGATCACATTATACAACAGAGTAAGTAAAAAATTTCCAATTTTATACAGAGAAAACATGATTACAAAAATATACACTACCAACACTCAAAGATTTTACTACCTCTCCTTGAAAATATCTTGACGAGCTCTGAAGTTAAAACCATACTCAACACCTTTCCAATCTCTCACAAGTGTAACAGTTGTGCATCAATAAAAGTTGATTTTATAGTCATGTGCTCTACCTTTATGTAAATCTTTATTTTCACCAACACCAAATTTCAATAGAATAAAAATTGCATCTTCTTGAAGTTGTCCATCAAAAACAGGTATCGAATGAATTTTAATACCTCCTTGAAACTTAGCACCCTGAAGAACATTTAAACAAAGTTTTTTTAGCATTCAAATATACAGTTTCTGATAAAAAGAAAAAATCAAACAATATACATCCTCAATAAACTACCGTATAAAACTCAGAAACATTTATAATACAAACCTATAAAGCATAGAAAGGTGTAAATCACACATATACATCCATGGAATCATTTATACACGAACGGAAAAACACAAATACACATTACCTTTTCATCAATGAAGATGAGATCCATTTTATAACCTTGATTCCATTTTTGAATGATCCTCGCTTTCATGTGCCACTAATCTTTCCCAGAATTCAAATAGTTAACAAAACCAAGATTGTTACTCTCAACTAATGTTGACATGCTTCGAATTCGGAATGAATTCAAATTTCAAAATCCAAAATCAGAGAAGATGAGTGTGTTATAAAATATGAGGAGGGAAATGAGAAAAAAAAGCTTTATATAAGAAGATGATTGACAGAAGTGAGTGAGTGACATGCATTAATTGCAAATTATGTATTCCCATGCATTTTGAATTTGAAATTGCCGGCAATTAACATCTGCTGATATAAAGGCATCGTATCAACCTTCAACCTCTGCTGGCTTTTAAAGTATAGATGGATATGGGCAGAGGTTTTGATGGCAGAGTTTTAAATAGATTTTAAAGTGATTTTATATATTCTGATTTATGATGCAATAATGACATAAGAAAGACATTATTGGATAGCCTCTATAGCTGCCACCTCAGCTTTTCTTATGTTATCGCGTTTTCTTCTTTTATAGAAAGTATATATGGATGGATATGGGCAGAGGTTTTGATGGCAGAGTTTTACATAGATTTTAAAGTGATTTTATATATTCTGATTTATGATGCAATAATGACATAAGAAAGACATTGTTGGACAACCTCTATGGCTTCCACCTCAGTTTTCTTATGTCATCGTGTTTTCTCCTTTTATAGAAAGTGTGTATATATATATATATATATATATTGGGAGTTAGCTAGAAAGCCTAAGTTTTCTAGAAAGTCTAGGAAGCAATAGGGAGATGACATGTGGATTTTAGTTTTTTTATTCAAAAGGGCATGATGGTAATTTGATTATTAATTTAATTTTGGAATATTATCTATCCTAAACTATCGAGATATTTATGGAAACGTATATCTCTTTGACAATTTCAAAAGGGCAGTTACTTTAAATTACGAAGTTCAAATCATTAACAATTTCTTCACGTTGTGTTTTATCAGTTACTGGGTTCATCACAATGTGTTTTAGCAGTTACTGGTTTCAGTTACTGTTTCATCACAATGTGTTTTATCAGTTACTGGTTGATATGATTTTTGGCATTCTTGATGTTGTGTTTTATCAATTACTGGTTCATGTTGTGTTTTTATCAATTACTGGTTTCATCACAATGTATTTTATCAGTTACTTGTTTTAGTTACTGTTTTATCACAATGTGTTCTCTCATTTACTGGTTGATGTGATTTTGTCATTCTTGATGTTGTGTTTTATCAGTTACTGTTTCATCACAATGTATTTTATCAGTTACTAGTTGATATGGTTTTTGGCATTCTTGATGTTGTGTTTTATCAATTACCGGTTTCATCACAGTGTGTTATACCAATTATGATTCATGAATGGCATGCTCTTTTGTATTTTATCTACTGTTTCATCACAATGTGTTTTATCAGTTACCGGTTGATGTGATTTTGGCATTCTTGATGTTGTGTTTTATCAGTTACTGGTTTCATCACAATGTGTTTTATCCGTTACTGGTTCCAGTTACTGTTTCATCAAAATGTGTTTTATCAGTTACTGGTTGATATGATTTTGGCATTCTTGATGTTATGTTTTAGCAGTCAGTCACTAGTTCGTTACATTGTGTTTTATCGCTAAAACACACTACTATGAACACATTTAGATCTGATTTATCGTTATTTTTTGTATGATTTGGTGTTTTCAAATGTGAGGGATTAGAGAGAGGGAAAAAAATTGCGACATTTTTTTAGTTGGTTTTATAATTGGTAGTTATTTCCTTATTTAAAACAACTTAAATGTCACATTTACCCCCAATCAATTAAATTAGCCTATTTTAAGGACACGTATATCACTAAAATGCCACCAAAATGATCTCAACCATTAAACACACTCATCTGATTGTCCAGATCGCTTCCTATACTTTCTAGGAAAAACACACTTTCCGCAGGATCCTCTCTCTCTCTCTCTCTCTCTCTATATATATATATATATATATAGTGTGAGGTTCATTTGAGAACATTAAAAAATGGGGAACCGCATAACACTCTTAAAAGTTCAACGTTTTAAAAATCAACTTTTAAAAAAAATTTCGGCTCCTTTCCTTATAAAGTGTAGTCTGATTTCTTAACACTCTTAAGTTGAATTTTTAAAAGTTTTCTTTGATTTCTTTTTTTAAAGTGTAGTCTGATTTCTTTTTTTTAAGTGTTACCCAGTTAATCCTTTTTATTAGGATTGTAATGAAATAATATTTTGAAATGATGTAGGAGAAAGAAACAAAGAAATGAAAAATATCTCATGATGATATGGTTATAAAATCACCATTTATTCGATCTTCGCATGATTTGAATTTATAAACTACAAAAAAAATAATACTTTTATAAAAGTTAAATAAAAAGCAAACGATCAAAACTCCAAATTTAATGTATTCTTGCTCGCCATAAATATATTATTCTCATAAAAACTGGATATTTAGTAACATAATTTAGTAGTCTATCATACTATTATGTCTAGACTTTGAATATTTTAGTAACTCATCATTTAGTTAAGGTGATAATATACACACACTACTATAATCTTATTTTTACATCCCCTAGTGTATACGAGTCGTATAAGGTGATATGGCCCGTATAGAATGATTTTGCACAGAAATAAATGCAGTGGAAACTTTTTTTTGTTTTACATGTATATGGGCCGTATAAAATTATACGACCCGTATACATGTGTATACAAGCAATATAATGTTATACGGCCAAATGTGTTTATTTTTTGAGCTTTGATTAGATTTTTGGGTTTTAGAATCTGTATACGGGCCGTATAAACATAAAATTTTATTAGTATTGGTTTCTTTCAAAATTGTTGAAAATCAAGTTGTTTTTTTTAATGAGAATTATTTGTCACCAAAGGATTATTTTATAAATACTTGAAACCAAAGATTAGGTTTGAGGGAAAAGACTACTTGTCATTTCAAATAGTTATTTGTTAATTAAAAACATTGAATGGGACAGACATTAGAGAATCAGCTTGAGGTCAGGGGTATGTCTCATACAAAGGGTAAGGTGGAATAATACGTACATGTGTGGAATAAAGTGTATGTATAGAGAAAAGTAAATGAGAGGTTTTCAACCTTAGAAAGTGAAATGTTTCCTTCTTTGAAGTCTTTTATGAAAAATGTAAGGCCTGTTGTTTGAAAGATAGTTGTAAGATGTCCAAATGATATACGAGCAATATAATGTTATACGGTCAAATGTTTTTATTTTTTGAGCTTTGATCAGGTTTTTGGGTTTTAGGATCTGTATACGGGCCGTATAAAGCTATACGACCCGTATGTAATTTTTTTTTTGTAAAACCGAACAACCGTTTATTAAATTTTAGTAATTCTTTAGATAAAATTTTCACTACATAGAAAAAACGAACACTTGAACTAATGACATTGACAAATGGTGAAGAGTTGACATAATGACATCATGAGGGTTGGAATAGGTTTATTATTTTTTTGGAAATTTGTCTGTGATAATCCCATCTAGACCTTATTGGCCATTAATAATCTCACCTCAGAATATTCCTCCCACCTGTCCCACCTTTCGCATATTTTTTTCTACAATGGTCCCCTGTGAAGAAAACTTAACGGAGCTAAGCTTTTTTCCAAATTACAAACAGATTTTTAGGGCTTTTGATTAGAACGACGATACGAGTCCATTGATGTAAAACTTACCTCGAAACGGTGCTCCAAACGATGACAACGATGCTTCAATTTGGGTGTTTAAATTTCCAATTAACAAAAATCAAGTCACTTGGAGCACCATTTCGAGGCAAGTTTTACATCAATAGACACGTATCGTCGTTCTGATTAAAAGCCCTAAAAATCTGTTTGTAATTTGGAAAAAAAGCTTAACTGTAACGCCCCAAAAATCCGAATTATGAATTTACCTTGTGTTTAAAGGTTTTAGTTAATTAACTAAGTTAGATTATATGGCAAAAGTGTAGAAATAATAAAAGCTTTGCCTTCTTAATAACCAAGTGAAACCTTAGGGGTTGAAAGTGAACATTTAACAAATTAATAAGAAAAAAATTGAAAGTGTAGTGTGTGGGATGTGAGTATGTGCGACGCAAGGCAGGAGCAGGAGAAGGAAAACCCTCACTACTAGAAAAAAACCCTTCAATGACACGCATTGCGCGTCATTAAAGGGTAGATATGACACACAAAAGAGTGTCAAGGAAGCCCCTGTCATTAATTGAAAATGACATGCATTTGTGTGTCATCCAGTTATGACACACCTTAATGACACGCCTTAATGACACACTTTAATGACACACTTTAATGACACGCCTTAATGACACACTTTAATGACACACTTTTATGACACGTTTTAATGACACAGTCTAATGACACACCTTTATGACACGCTTTAATGACACACCTTAATGACATGCATTTATGACACGCGTTGATGACACATTTTAATGACACGCGTTTATGACACTTTAATGACAACATTTATGACACACATTGCGAGTCACCATTTTCATTGTTTAATTTTTTTTAGAATTTCGAATTTTCTTTAGAGAACCAAAACAATATATAAATCTATTTCATGACCAAATACACAAAAACCAAAACAATTCATTTCATAGTCATACGTCAAATATAATTCAAATATCTTAAGTTAACAAAAAGTATTATTTGGCGTACATACTTCAACATCTAAAATAGTCACTTGAAAACAAACGTTGCCCCATAACTCGAACACCCTTCACGTATTCCATCAATATCCTCATCCGTGTATACCACTTTTCCTTCCCCAACCTGAGAAAAATATGAAAGAACCTAAATACATACACTTTGATATGAACAATAATTAATGACAAACAAAATTATAGAGCATAAACACATGCACTTTGATATGATAAACAAAGATGATATCCACACAATTATGTACTCATTCTATCCGGTTATTTAGTTATCTTTTCACCTAGTTTCTTTTATATGCAAATCAATCAAACAAACAAATCTCATCAAAATCCTCAAAATTATAAACTAAATTTAGTGATCTAAGAAAAAGTTTTGCAACTAATTAGCTAACAAACTAATAATACTCCAAAAGTAATCATTTAAAAATAGTACTTACGTTGTCATTGGCAAGTATTTCAATTCCTTCTTCAACCACCTCTTTCATAAACTTCAACACATAATAGCCACATTCAGTACCTCCCGTCTGATATGGACACTACACAATTAAATATTCCAATTCAGTCGATGAAGTTAAAGCTACAATTTCAACACATGTGCACTACACAAATAAAAATATTGTTATGTTTCTTTCAATAAGAAATAAGTGCTCACCTTAGCCTTAACCCAGTTGACACTTTGCATAGCATACAAGGCTATTGCCCTAAAAAATTAAGAAAAATATTATAATAATATAATATAATTTTTCGATAATGTATATTACTTACGCATCAATAATTTGCCTCAACACCGGATTGATTGTGCTATTCATTATAGAATCAAGATAATAGCAAGTATATGTTTTCACGTCCAAAACTGCCAACACCCAATGTCTTCTACAAAAACCAAAAACCAAAAACCAAACTAAGTCAAAAAATATCAAGATAATAGTTTTTTTCTTTATGAATGTCTTTTATAAAAACCAAATTAAGTCAAATAATATCAAGATAATAGTTTTTCTCTTTATAAATAGTTATTTAAATGAAAATCATACCCGGGATTATAGGGCAATATGATGATGTCATTGTCCTTTCTTGTAGACAACCGATCTGCAACCACTCTACTTGCATCATCAATATGTTTGCGTTTTGATTTACGGTCACTTGGCGAGATTGCACTCGGGCTCACAAAACAAATACCATGATCAAGTTTTGGCCCATTCTTGATTTGCTCATACAAGAACCTGTCAACATACAAAAACTAAATCAATTAAATAAATTGTGTTTTACAAACAATTTTTGAAACTAAATTTAAGCACTTACATCATATAAGCAGTGATGACAGAACCAGTCAGCTCATCCAATGTAAAAATTGCTTCAAAATCATCCCAATTTAAATATATGAAACTCTCGTACCCAAATAGATCGTCCACACACTGCAATTTTATAGAATCAACCTTTAAAACTTGTGCGTCAACCACCAATGCAGTCATTGTCAAAACTGCATTGTTTTCAACTCTTATCCTTGGCCTCCTTTGTGCTCTCGTCATCCCCCCTTTGCCTTCGTTCACTTGTACATTCTCTTTTTCATTTTCCACTTTAAGTTCTCTTTTTCGTTTTTTTTCTTTCTCACTTACTACTTCTTTTCCCGTGACCTTTTCCACTTGTACAATCTTTTGTTCAAGCTCTTTTTCGTTTTCCTCATTAGTTCCTCTTTGTTGTTTTATTTGTTTATTACTTTTTAAATCTTTCACGGGTTTTGTCTTTGGTTTCGCCAACATTTTTTCCTGAAAAAAAATATAAATTCTTTAAATCAGACCTCATGTTTATATGCATTAAATCTATGAAAATAATATTACCAAGTCAGAGCATTGAATGACTAGATGTCTTGGCCAACTCAGTATGTGCCCAATTGCATCTCCGACCTCCATAATGAACTCCTCTTTCAGTGGAACTGGTAGTAACGCTTCTCTATGTAAACATATTTCCAACATGACTTGAAGGAACTCCTCTTCATTTGTATCCATCAGTATAGTTCCTTTGGCGACTATGTTTGATGCATTGTCAACCGCAAGAAAACATGACATATCCTACAAATATATATATATATATATATATATATATAGGATGTTACTTCTTGTAGCCAAGACTTGCAATAAATTCTTATAGAACATAAAGAAATTATTTTAAAAAGAAACACTTTTACCCAAGACTTACAAGTGGTTCTTCATCTGGGTTGTCTTCAAGATCTTCATTGCCCCATTGGCAACTTTCGGCTTCTGACACATTGGTCACACCTCTTTTTAGTTTCTCTAATTCATCTTCAAGCTTGTTGAGTCGTTTATCATACTTCTTCTTCTCAGTGTCCATGTAATGCTTGACAGTATTGGGTAAATAAAAGTATTGTTGTGGAGTTACAAATTTGCCCATCCCGCGTACATGCCCACGTTGTTCATCAGTACCCAAGGCCTGGGTAAGCACATCATGTGTTCCACATGTGCCCTCTCCAGAATCTGATTCCTTAAGCTGGTCCTGAAATTGGACAAAAGATGTCTATTAATACACTATCTAACAAGTAGGTGTTATATTTACAGTGTTTCAATCATAGAGGATGTATGTGGAGCAGTGATGTCAATAATATAATCAATGTCAAAGGCAGCAAAAGGTCAACTGTAAGTCGGTGGCAGTAATACCAAACAACAAAAGTAGGTCAACACTCAACAGTAAGTCATATGTAAGTCAGCAGTAAGTAAAAAATGTAAGTGAGCAATGGTAATTATATTGAACCCAGTTGTCACTTGTTATAATTAAGTTTATTGAAGGAGGATCTAATACAAACTACTTTGAACCTGAAAACTGCAAGAACAATTTAGATTTTGACAAATGGCACAACTTAAATAGTTTATATAAGGGTATTTTTGTCATTGAGTGAGATTGTGGATGAATTTCGAATGCATGTGACTGAATTTTCAGTTATCTATGAGTTCTCAACATGAGGTGAGTTAAATTTTGTGTTTTGATGGTAGTTGATGAAATGGGTTTTAATCAATTTGTGAAAATTGAATGAATTGAAGCTGTATATGAGTTAGAATCATCATATTGAAGATGACTTATGCTTGAATTTGGTTATAATGAAGAATTGAGGAGAAACCCACTTGTTCTAGTAGTATGTTGATGAATGATGATCTTGCAATTGTGTAATTTTGTTGAATGAAAGCATAATCACTAATGTATTGATAGCCAATCATGTTATAGGGTGGATGGATCATGTGAAATTAGTTGAGTGATTGAGTTTAGTGAAGTTTACTAGTAGGTTATGCATAAAACACATGTACATAGAGCTTAAAATGTTGTACGCTCGCCAAGTGTTTGATAAAATGACTAGGTGAAACTAGAAGGTGAAATTGTATGCAAGAAAGTGGTAATTAGGTATAGAATGTGATAATGAGGTATTTGATAGTTAACTAACGTGAGAAGTGCGTTTTAGATAATGTGATGTAAAATGACAAAATACTTATGTTAATGCTGTTTGAAATCATACACGTGTGTGAATGTTTAAAGAAATCAGATAAGAAATGATAGAATAGCATGTTATAAGGTTGAATGATAAATTCCATATAAAGTCCGTGTGATGAAAGGGTTGTGACGAATGATGAATAAACTAACTATCATAAGAATGATATATGATAGTTGATGCTTGGTAAGCGACAATGAAGCTTGGGAAAGAAGCGGGTCAAACGGGACTTATGCGCATGGGAAGCATATTTTGATGTGAGGTAAGTAAAGTTTACACCCCTTTTTGTAGGATATTTATTCATTGTATAAATTAAGAGTAAGATAGGTTAATATATGAAGAATGATGTTTCGGCAAGTTTTGATATGGGTCGGAACAGGTGTTTATGATAAGAAACTAAGTTGTGGGTTGAAAGGGGGTAAAAAGGGTATTATGGTAATTTTGATTATGAGTTAACGATAGAATACGATACCTGGATGGGATAATGAATAATTACTACCCCATAAGGATGTAATGATCTTTTAGACCAAATCGGTCAAATGTCGAAGATATCACCATTTGACGATGTCGACTAATGATTTTATTGTCAAGTATTATGAATTCACAGGAATGAATAGCGAAAGGATTTTGTTGCTATCATCTAAAAATTTGGTGGATGAAGTATTAAAACGGATCATAACTTTGATCCGAGCAAGGTATGTGTGATTAGAGTTGTAGTTAAGTAGTAGGATAGGTTAAATATGCAATGAAGTCCTTTGTTGTAAAGGATGGAGCGAAGTTGACAAAAACGCCCTTGATAGGTATATCGTGCAAACGACCTTAAAAGTCGTTTGGAAACAAGCGATTCGATTTGAGTAATGTCTTGGTCAAGTATGAAAGCGAAGAATAGGGTTTTGTATGTCATAGACCTTTTAATGCGCAAATACCCATACGGGTCAAAATAAACTTTTGAGCGAAAATGGGTTAAGAGGATGCAAGGCATCCGAGAATTTAATCTCTTATGATAGTCGTCGTTGAAATTATTAAGTTCATATGAAGTTGAGGTCAAATCAACAGATTATTTTGATAAATGCATGAACGGGTCGAATAATTCGTAAATGAATAATAAGCCGAAAACGTATAAGTTAAGAATTTCCTTAACCCAGATGTTGGATTTCAAGTTCACATGTTAGAATGTTAATTTACAATCATGTAGGAAGAAACGGGTAAACGGTTTAAAAGTTATGCGAGTTTTAGTACGTTCGAACGACGAAAACAACACAGCAGGAAAACTGACTTTCGAGAGGCCGTCGCCGACGCCCTTAGGGGCCGTCACCGACGCCCCTTGGAAAGTCAGTTTTTGCTGACTCGTTATTTTCCTGTCTACGGAGGTTTTTGGCTATGCGTAAATGCAAGGGCCGTCGCCGACGCCCCCTAGGGCCCAATACCCTCCCCATGTCCAAAAACCTGAAATTTGTTATTTAAGTTGATTTATGTATACTAGGCTTCGGTATGTTATCCGTAAACTACGGCGGGCCTTCCAAACATGATTTTGATCGTTCCCTTGGTGTTTATGGGCAAAAATCTAAGCCTAAGCACCATGTAATTAATGTATGGGTATGCAAGAGGTATGCAAGATCTTGAACGTGTACGTAGGTAGATGTGTATTTAGGTATATACGAAGGTACGTATGAATGTACGCATGTATGTAGAGACGTAGGAATGTATGTACGTATGTAGATGTGTATTTATGTATATATGAAGATATGTATGCGTATATGCATGTATGTAGAGATAATGGAAGGTATGTACATATGTAGATGTGTATGTATGCATGTAAGAATGTATGTATGCATGAATCAGATACGTTGAGTAATATGTTATTAATAGTGTGCCTTGAGAATGACAAGTAATGCATGTACATTATTGAAGCCTCACCAGGATATGGATACACGGAGGAAATGCTTAAAGTTAGAAAGATAATGAAACGGGGAGTGTACGAGAATGAATCTTGTTTATGTATTATGCACTAATGTTATAAATGTATGTGGTGAGTGCAGGTTGTACGAATCACGGGCGATTATCACAAGGATTAGAGATCGAAGACCGAGTCACAAGATAGATTGTACGGGAATAATTGAGTATGTACTTTAGCAAACAGGAGTTATACTTCTTTTTTTGTAAAAGATACATTTTAAAACAAACTTTCAAGTAAGTCAAGACGTTTGTAATGAAAGAAATTTTATGGCACGAATTTTCCGCTGCGACTTTTGTCATATATATATTAGGGTCTTACATTAACTCCGTTAAGTTTTTTTAAAGGGGGACCATTGTAGGAAAAATAGGTGAAAGGTGGGACTGGTGGGGGGAATATTCTGAGTTGGGATTATTAATGGCCAATATGGCCTACATGGGATTATTACAGGCCAATTCCCCTTATTTTTTAACAACATGGATCAAATGTTATATTACTTTTTACCAGGCTTAACATGATTATGCAGGTTAGACAAGGACCTATAACTAAATCATTAGAAGTGCAATACTATTGTTCATTACGCTAGTTGCGGTTTCGATACTCTTCGGGCAGACTAAGTTGGCAGTCGCCTCAGCAGTAACACCACCGGCAGTAGCCGTCCCAGTAACCTTCATTGCAGCGGTTGTCGATTAGTTCTGTTTAAACATAATGGAAAACATGAATGACATACCCGTTACAGCAGACATGCCAGCAGAGAAACCAGTCAGATATGTAGCAATTGAGTTATACATTCTTGTCCGGATGATCTGGTTTCTCCTTAGGTGTAAAGTAATGATGGTATCAGCCGAAACAAGGGAGGTTTCGGGTTGGAAAGAGAGGGACGATTATGATGTTATGAGTTCTTAGGTTATGTAACCTTTAACCTCTCTAATAATCTCCGTATATATACACCCAAGAGGAAACCCAATTAGTTAATAAAGGTAATATGGTCGATCAACAATTACTAACTAATTATATAATAGGTTATTAATATATTTTGATCTATATAATATAAATGATTATAATGGCTATAAGATTAAATATTACAATAATAATATATTTAATCATACATTCTCCCATTTAGCCGAGTAATTATTTATCATGAGTATTAGATAAGCATGGCCAGGAGTTAACACTTAATTTAGATTTAAACCGAGAACCGTAGCAGAGAAATACAACCGTTGAATCATTATGCGACTCAGGACCCCCATTAGTCATACTAAAGCCTCAATTTAAAACCTAACAGTTATGATCAAAATACGCATAAGCCCTTTAGTGTTTGATTTGTATTTATATTTGTCTATATGTCATTACACTGGCAAAACATATGTTAGAGACATACAAAATCAAACTAAGGAAATTTCATTAACTTGTAAGACCCATACTTAATATTATATAAAATGTTTTATAAAAGTTAGCATTTTATATAAATAAAATGCTAGTTACAGAACGCCAAACATAATTTGAAGTTATCTAAGACTTCATAGGTGTTCAAAGGAACATTTCTACCATATAACAATGTTTAGATTAACAAAAAAAATGACTAAACAAGTGCGGAAGCTTCGACTTGATTTGTGCTTGGTTCTTGTACAAGCTTGATCCCATCCGTTTGCATCATAACATTGACCTAAATAACATTTAACAACCTTAAATGTTAGATATAATGTGTTAAATTGAGGTTTGGTAACATGTATAACTCAAAAAGAAAAGAAAAGATTTTTTCCTAAAACCCGCTGTAAGCTACGGTTCAAGCACCGTAGCTTACGGTTCGCATAAGTCCCCCGGGACAGAATGCATGTACCGTAACCTACGGCCTCCATAAGCTTGTACAATATGCTATTAAATAAGGTCTTTAGTAAATCCAATATTCGAAACATGTTCTTTGAAAACATTATGTGGGAGACCTTTAGTCATTGGATCCGCAAGCATATCTTTAGTACTAATATACTCAATACAAATATTATTTTCCTCAACTCGTTCCCGTACGAACAAATACTTTGTATCAAGATATAAACCAGCTCCAATCGAACTGTTATTGTTCGAGAAACTAGCGGCAGCTGAGTTCAGTGATCAGATTTCTAAGCAACATTCCATTACAGGTTGCGTTATAAATAACAATGTATTCTACCATCATTGTGGAAGTTGTGGTTAACTGTTGTTTATGACTCATCCATGAGATGGATCCGCCTGCTAACATAAAGATATAGCCTGTTGCAAACCCCGTCCCCTAACAAACCCGGGAACGGGCGGCCGCGGCCAGTTTCTGTCACACCCCAACCAATGGTAGAATCATCAGAGTGGGACTTGTTCAAGATTGTAAGAGACTTCATAACACTAATTGTGACAATATTTAATTCAACTGATTTCATTTCATAAATAAATTGTCAAAAACATTACAAGGAAATCAAATAACAACATTGTTCAACATAACATAAACAAAATTGATTCAACACTTTAAACCTAAACGTCTAAGCGAGTATCTAGGCATCTTTGCTATCCATTTTCATAGCATCATCAATCGTCAACCTTAACATGTTTAAAATACAATTCAATGCAAAAGCAAAGGCGAGTATACAAGTTTAAGAATAAGTATAAGTATAAAAGTTTAAAAAGAATCCACATGGCAACATAGTTTATACAATATCAACCTAACATGGCATGCAATATTTCTAGCCAATCCTCTGTTTACGCAACAATGATATAATTCAACATGACCACAAGTCTACGGGCGGTGCGTTACTCCTATAGCGCTATACATGTCAAATGGAGGCTCGTGAAAGCTAATGACTAAAACATATCATATAAGTTTGGTCCACGTAAGCATCAAGTATCATAACATAGTATTTATATATAAGGATTGTTTTGTGCATTGCATAAAGAATAAGTTTAAGTGTGCTTAAATAAGGTAACATGTTACACCCCAAAAATTGGTAAACATAAAAAGGGGGTTGCGAGTATACTCACATAATTGCTAAGTCTTCCGATTATCCAAGTGTTGACGAGTGTGCGAGTTTGGGAGGACGGAACACCGAGGTCACCCTATAAGGGCAAACGATGGTGCATGTGTAAAATGAATTATGACGGAGGATAGGAAGTGAAATCTAAAGTATAACTTGTTGATATATATATATATATATATATATATATATATTCACATAGAGTATACATAGTTTATGTGTTGCTTCCAAATTGACTCATTAAGATAATTATAGAAGTATTATCAAAAGAATGAAAATAAATAAATGACTAAATAAATAAGTTTACGTTTATAATTATAACTAGGTTTTTACCCGGGATTGCTTCCCGGGCTCGGGAAAGTTATTTAGATTAATTAATTACCATTGGTTATTAATACGACCACATTACATCAACCTTCTTATACTGTTATTAATACGACCAAAAGTCAATCAGATGTTGACCAAAAGTAAAACGGAGTATATTGTTTTTAGTTCACAACTCCATATTGTTTCCGTTAGACATGGAGCTAATAATTTACATGTACATATATAGTTTTAGAATCACAACTTCAAAACTAAACAAACAAGTCTAGTATCAGTTTCGAAAAGCAAACAACTACAACCCGAAAATTTAGTTCAATGTATGCTTCTGCATTTGCCTTCTTCAAACCACAAACATTCATCCGAACATAAAAAACTTTTTACCTTTCACAAAGTTAAGTGTAAATGCTTGACCTGAAACCATGCCTTTATCTCTCACAAACTTTCTTATTCCTTGCAGATAATATCTTGGTTGACCTCGAGATGAACCTATAGCAGCTTGAATATTCCAAACATCACCTGCCACGTCCACAATCTTCAAACCCATCTTACGATTCAGTCCAAGATCTTCAGCCTGTTTTTTAAAAAGGTGCTGTAACAAACAACGAACAATTCAATAAACAAAGAATTAACACATCTTTAAAATCTGACTAAAGTATTATATATTAGTAAACTCATCATCACAAACTTACAAAATGACCGTCCACACGGAAAGAAAGAGGTACGATCTGATCATCTTCATTCCCAACAACCATACCACTATTATTGACATCAACGACGTCCTGTACAGCTTCACTATCTGAACTCAACACAATCTCTTCTATCACCTTTTGTTTAACAACAGCACAAACCTCAGGTGGAAGCACTAAATCACAGGTAGCACAATTGAAAACCGTGATATGAAAAGTCTGAAGATCTATCATCTCAAAGACAATGAGATGACCAGCAGTTAATGACAAGTCATTCTTTATCTCCTTCCATCCGGTAATTATGTAAAGTTCATTGTTGATATCTTCCACCCCTACAGACCAGTTATGGTTTTCAGATCCTTTAATAACGAACGGATATGAAGGAATAGTGTTTAACATCTTGTGATGAACAAAAGAACGATTAATACTCTACAATCAGAATAAAACACATTATATAGTACATTAGTAAAAATATATCAGAAAATTAAGTAAAAAAATAAAACACAACAAATAAACAATTGTATCTCCAATAAAATTATATGATGAATAATATTCGAAGTTACATACCACATAATCTTCGTTACCAAATGGTTTGTAGTAAAACTCTTCACAAGGAGAAAGAGCAATGTCTTGATAAAAATACAATATTCTGAAACTTTGTAAAGCTTCTTCATAATGAAATATCAACCATGAATCTGAAGGTATTTTCAAACTGTCTACCAATTGACACCAACCATTATAAAAATAATATCTGCCATTGCTTAGGGGATAGATCTTGACTTTAAAAACATTTCCAGCTGTGGTTCGGATATTTGTATTTCCAATTGGATAATTAAACTGTTGAATCCAATTTTGATACTGTTTTGGCAAAATCTAAGCATAAATAAAAGAAACACTTTTATTGCTAATTATCATACCAAAAAATTAAAATTAAGTGTTAAACTAAGATCGGATAAAACTACTAACCAAACATTTCCTTTTACTGCTTTGAAGGTAACACGGAAATCCATAAATCATTCTCACATAAAACTGTAACAGTATCAATCATATATAATCAAAATCAATAACATTAAGAAACAAATGAATACAATCCATTAAGGTATGCAATACATCTAAATAAAAGATGATACAACTAATATATATCAAAATAACAATAGACAACATCAAAAAGGTGAGAATACATGTAATTTCTTATCATATCGAAATATATATATATTTTTACATCAAATCATATAATTAAAACTTAAAACCTACTTTTCCGATTAAGTATCACAAATATACAAGAACGATCAACAACTGTATAAATTGTATAGAAAAACAGGATAGTGACTTGTGTCTATTCAAAAGAAAAACTTAAAAACAGTATACCAAGTACTAATCAAAATAAATTCAACTTTTTTAAATACACATGAGAATACATCAGATGGTATATCATAAATCAGAATAAGATAAATACATGAGCAAAGTGAAATCCAATATAATCAACAATAGATAACACAAATGGTAGATACAGGAAATGCAGATCACTTTTTTTAGAAACATATATGTCTATCATAACATGCATAATAACTACATATTAATCGGATATTCAAAAAAATTAGGACTATCAAAAATTGTTCAAGTATAAGCCGCAACAATAAACGCAATCATAACCAACAATGGATTGAAAAAAAAAAAAACAGGGACATACATGAATACACTACCGTCGACTACAACTTCTTCATTTAAATAGCAAGAACCATAATCGCCCAAAGAATTCATAACTAAAAGAATAAACATAAAAAATACAAAACAAATCAGATTATTTAACAATACCTTTATTATTATACAAGACGATATTGATGAAGATCGGAAGAAATCGAAGAAGATGACAGATTTTGTTGGAGAAAGTGTAGAAAGAAACGTGGAGAGAGAAATGAACCGAGATTTTCTGAGGATCTTTAAAATGTTAGAAGTTTAAAAATATCCCATGTAACCGGGTCGGATAATCCCATTTTTTCGTCAACATCTGTTTGACTTTTGGTCAACCGCTGTTTGAGTTTTGGTCAACATCTCATTTAGTATTCAACAAAAATTTGGATAAGTCAATCAGTGGTTTGAAAATCTGTTTGACTTTTAGTCAACAGATGCATGGAAACCCATGTTAGATTGAACAGTGTTTTGAACAGATATTTAAACATCTGTTTAGACCTAAACAGATGTTGGGGCTTAAACAAATGTTTGGTGTTCTATATCAGTTGTTTGGACTTAAACAGATGTTTGGATTTAAACAGATGTTTGGCCATAAAGAGAATTTACCAATAAAGATATGTTTGGCCTTAAACAAATGTTTGAAGTTAAACAGATGTTTGCTCATAAAGAGATATTTGGCCACAAACCAAACATCTGCTTGAGGTCAACATCTGTTTCACTATTCGCCAACATCTGTTCGACTTTTGGTCAACATCTGTTAAAATATAAACACTGTTAACATAAATTACAAATAATTAGCTAATAGGCGGCACACAATTAGCAACTTAAATCATCAAGACACTTAACAATTTGACCATATGATTTAATCATGTGTTTTATATTAGATGGGTCAACTGAAAAAGAAAATTCACTAAAAGGATAACAAATTAAACAGCTCAAAAAAAAGCTCAAAGAGTATTTTTACTACAAAACAGGATTAACAAACAATGCCAATAGTGAAGTCAACCATGTTTCTTTCACCTTTGACTTTCAAAGTCAATTCAGTTACTTACCAAATTCACAAATACATAAAATTTCTTATATAACCGCAAACATTACCACACCTAGTAATCTTAACTCT